>JAAROE010000063.1:0-26606 GCA_036365135.1 Miichthys miiuy | reverse complement strand
AAAACACAGGCCGTAGTGATGCCAGGGCCTACCACAAAATACAATTACCGGTTGAATCATCATGGTAACCTAAGCTGAACATCTAACATGACCGGACCAAGTTAACTTCAGAGGGTCAAAATATGTCAACAGCCAGACTACTAGCTAATCAGCTTGCTGATCGGATCCCAACATGGACAAAATGTTAAGTTTTCTCTCTTTTCTAACAAAAAGAGGCGACCACACTAAATATATAATGGATGGCAGTTATAGCTACTTTTTAGCTACAATTCATGACAGCATTCGTGACAATGTCAGTAGCTCTAACACTCTTACAGCAAACTTGTTTCAGTGTCAGTAATAGGTGCACACTGGTATTCTCTGTTGAGGTGAATTTGTGGATGTAAGATGTTAATTATATTCCTGGAAAGTCACGCTGATACCAATGTGTTTCTTGTCTATTTATTAAGCCTTGACTGAATCATGACTCTTTTTCCTCAAATTCACCTCATTAGACCCTTTGGAGGAGGCTTTTGGCTTTGTCCATACCCATGTCTGTTTCAGAACCAATCCTTTAATGTAACAATAGTTACAAGTGTCATCTCAAGAAATTAAGTAAATTGCAGAGGAAACAGTGCATATTTAATATCCTAGCTCTCCCTGTAATTGTAATCCTATTCAAATAGGGCTTTAGTTAAACTTGCTTCATGATACAGGCCCAAGTAGGCAAACACACATGAAAATAAACACAACCTTTGCATGCATAGAGAAATCCATGCAGAGACACAAAAATAAACTTCCAACATTGTATCCTCAGGTTTAACTGAAGTTGTATGACATGTAGACAAGTGCGGAAATCCTGATTGAGTTCTCAAGTTGGGCGACATCAGATTCGTAGTTCTATAAGTTGACTTACAAAATGATGTCTGAGTGACGCACAAACGCATACACAACCTAGACAGTGAAGGACAGGTCAAAGAGAGTGAGCCAGAAAAACAGGGAGCAAACTATAAAAGGAAAAACTGTAGAGATGAACTAGAGAGAACAAGTATGGGTGACAAAAAGAGCTAAAACAAATCAGAAAAACAGAACACGAACAAAAGCAGGCAGATATACAAACATAAGAGAAGACAGACAGAAACAAACCTGAAAGTGACAGGTGAGAAAAAGTATGAAAGGAAAGAAAAGAGTTTATCACTTTTAAAATTAAAACACTTGTAAAAACCTCGAGTCCTGACTTTTTATGCAAAGTAACACTCATTAAGTATTAAATCCCACAGGAATTTTTCCACCCAGTGTCTCACTCCCTAAACTGAGTCATGCAATTAGACCTGTAAACCAGCCCAGCACTTCACTCCCATCTCCTGCAATAAGGAAGCAGCCTGCAGGTTATCACTTCTCCGTCATAGAGCTTTTGTCAGCTATTCCGATTAGCCCACTTTATGTCATCTGAATCTAAATTAAACCATTCATCTCCCTGTATGCATGCCTTTATCCTCTCTCCGAATAATTTGTATGTTCAGTGAGGGAAAAGTGAAAATGAATGTAGAGAGAAGGGAGAGGATTCCCAATTTTGGTTTTGAAATGGCTGACGGTGAAGGCGGGCGGGCGGAGGGAGAGACTGTCAACTCCACAGTTGTTAAAGCAGCTATTCAGATACCTTTTTCTTCTCGGCATATAAAAAGTTCAAGGAACGAAAAAACTTAAAAGAATTTGTGATACAGAAAAACAGAAGGAGATGGAGGTGGGTGACTTGTCAAGTGTCAAGAGAAATCAGCGAAGGTATGAATAGTAAAGTTGTCCTTTGATGTAGTCTAGGATTGTACATCATGATGCATTTCTCACAGATGAAAATCACTGCATGTTTCTGTCAAATTTCAGCATTTTTGAGTCTTTTATCGACCCAGTTCTTCCATACTGAATAAACAGGAACAGGAACGCTGAAAAATCATTCAGACATTTCCACTTGACATATTGTAGTGATTAAATTACCCATTGTGTCTTGTTTATTACCTGCTGATTTCTTATTCATATCCTGAATTATAAAAGTTCTATATTGTATCTATTCTGAAGTGAATGAAAGTGCAATCTAGTTTGTATAGCAGCAGAGTTTGTGTTAATTCAAGGATCAAAAGTCAAGGTGTTTGCAGACGATAGATTGTTTTTTCTTGCTAATGATCTATGATGGTTATATATACAGTGCAAGTACATTTATCAGAAGTATCTGTAATGTCACCATGAAGTTTTGTCATGCAAAAAAAAAAAAGATCAAAGTTTTATTTTGAGTTTCATAAATGGTTTATATTTTTGAAAGATGACATTTTCACTTCACAATGTGCAAGCGAGGAAAAATAATCTGACTCTCTTGCACACAGGTACACACATTAATCCACCCACTCCCTTCGCATCCACATCCCCCCACACTTGCAGAGACACTAATTACAGCGACACCTTCAAGTAGAAGTTCTGTTTGATCAAGGACAGAGGAGAGCATCGGAGCAGCGATCTTTTAAATGACATATTTCCTTTATGTTCTAACAAACCAAGAGGCAAGGTCATGAATATTGCAGAGCTTTCTGCCTAACTAGCAGTTGCGTGCTATCCAACTGGCGTATCTCAACAGTGATGGTGCTGCAAAACAGTCAAGCTCTGATTAATTAACACCTGTGTCCATCTCGAGAGTAAATTACTTGCAGGATTACTGCATACCTCCACTTTTACTTCAGAAATATGCAGAGAGCTCTGCTGAGACCCATATGGCGAGAAAAGCACCCTGTTGCTTTTTATGCAAATGGACCTGTGGAATAATATCTCTGGCAGCCACTGCTCTTTGCTGCTTTAATAAAGTTGGTGGGGAATGAAATAAAGGTGGCTAGAATAATGATTACAAGAGAGAATTACTGTGAGCCCTTTGAGCTGTTTCATCCAAAGCAGGTTGTCTTGCTTTCAGAAGTCTGCAGTGTCAAGCCTGAGTTGAATAAAAGCTGGCAGCTTGCTACCCTGGGAAGGCTTTTTATTTTTCTTTCCTGAGGCAGTGTAGTAAAGCCAATGACAAACTTAATCAAAGAGGAATTTATTGTTATTGCACAGTAAGTGCAAATATTCTTCTTCATTTATTACAAAACTAAATGCATTTTGTAAACATTGAAAAATTGTGTTTGATATGATTCACCTTGGACAAAACTTACAAGTCAATACAAGTCTTTTTTTCAAAATGTATGAATATATCTGAATACTGTATGTGATGTTATAGGTCTGAAATTACAGGGGGAAAAAAGGCATACATGAACAAATTTTCAATTTTGCTGCTACTTAAAGCCCCTATGTGTAGAAAAAAATATCTCTATCTAATATATATCTAATATATTTTTTTTCTTTTTACTATTACTGTCAAACCTGAACATGAGACAACCCTAGTGATAATTGGTGCGTTGTATACTTAGCACCTTTGTGACAGCAGTGCATTGTTATCTCTCACAGTTTATTATTTAATCCCACCAGGAGATGCTAATGTAAAAGATCTTGGAATGCAGCAACGTTGCTAACAGATAGCACTCGGACAGACCAAGAAACAGTCAAATGACCAAACAAGTGGTAAATAAAATCCCAAGGTTAGCCAAACTTAAATGGAAGAGAAAGCAAAAGTGACTGAAACTTTAGAAACCAGTTTCCTGGTTCAACCTTGAACATCAGTACTTGCCATTAGTGTGCACACTTTTATCATTCTGGGTGAGGTCACCTTCATCTTCACCTCCGAATCAAGTGGACTAGATAATCTGGCTCAACTATTGGCTTGTTTAAAACTTGTCTGAGATCAGTAATTACCTTTGGTAGCACACTTTAATATAACTAATGTAACTAAGAGCAATAATGACCAAAACTATAAAAATAAGTGCTTAAGAGAATTATGCTTCAAAGTCATATGAAAACAACAATGTATTTCTTTATAGTGATAAAGCAGTATAAAGCAAAGCTGGAGACTCACAGTAAAGGGTGATTTAGATTTAATGAAACAGGGACTCTTCATCATTTGTTGTGTATAACAGAAGGCGATGAAAACAAACATACAGTATCTAACTGCCAGCGGTGTTACAGCAAAACTGTTACTTGCTTTTTGTCCCCATCCAAATGTTTGTTTGTCAGAAGAGCTACATATAGATCTTGAAGAGTCTCAACCTCTGTACCAACATATCATCCAAGCAGCCATGAGACACTGCTGCGCTGCTATTGCAGATGTCACCACTAAATATAACTGCATGTTTGTTAAAACACATGGACAAAGAGAGGGGTGTGCCTGTCAACCCGTGTGTGTAGGTGTGTGTGTGCCCACAAGTTTCGCTCTGGTCGTTGTTTGATGTCTCATCGTGATGACATCTGCTGATCACCTGTTGAGATGATCTGATGATAATATCACGAGTAAAAAACTCTTTCCCTCAACCTTCCCTCTTTTGTTATCTCCTCCTTTACTGTCAGCGCCTCCCACTGGGATATGGGTGGGTGTCAGTGTGCTGTCAGAGGCCAGGGGAAAGCACAGCACTCTCAGTGGGAATGGGTATCATATGTGTGTGTTGTGGACTGAAAGCTGAACATGATGCTGAGGAGACAGCAAGGTAGAAAAAAAAACAAAGGAACAAAGGATTGAAAAAGAGAGCCTGTGTGAGAGACAGAAAATGAGAGAGGAAGAGTGGGTGGAGGAGTCGATGACCATGTAGAAGCAAGACCACTGGTTTGGGACCTGGGGAGCAGAGACAGGGGAGTGACAAGCTGACAGGAAGGCGGACTGTGACATGTTGCCTTTTCAGTAGCGTCTCAGTGATTTGTGTCACTGACTTTGTGTCGGTGCTGTCGGTCACTGACATTGCACAGCCTGTCAGGTTCAAATTGTTTTATTCCTACATGCTGTTGCCATGTGAAGCCATCAGAAATTGTATGGCAATGTTGTTATGTTGTCTGTCTGCTGTTTCAGTACCACATGCAGAAATCATTAGCTAATTAATCAATTAGTCAGCTGTGACAGTTTTGGTGATTAATAAATCCTTTAAGTGAATCGTTTAATGCAAAATCACTGGTTCTAGTTCAGATTTGCTGTTTGATATCACTAGAAACTTAATAGTTTAGGGTTCTGGGCTGCTGGCTGTAAAAACTAGCAATCTGGTCACGTTACTATGGGTTGTTGGAAATTGTGAGAGGCTTATTGTTTAGCCACATGGCTCTAGGGATGTTGGTCTGTCATTTGTACAGACATTCATGGGTTCCAGATGATGCATCCTAATGACTTTAGTGATCCCTTTTCACTTTTCCTCTAGCGACACCACCACATCAAAATTTTTCCAATACTTACTACTACTTACTTACTTACTTACTTACTATATACCATACTACTACCTTATACTACCAAATACATTTTGATTCAGTGTCACCTCACACAGTATCTGACATTTTATCTAAAACTAAGCAATTAATTCATTGATATAAAAGATAATTGTCCGAATAATCAGCCCTCTTTTCAAATCTAACTGATGGACCATTTGATGATAGGGTAAGTAACTATCAAAACATGTGATAACAGCTAGTGTTGGTCAGTTCAGGTCATAGATTCTAAACTCAGACAAGATTTTAAAGAAAGAAAAGTCAGTACTCTGAATTGCCCCATCAGAAGCTGAGATGTTGGTAGAAAGCAGTAGGAAAATTGCACATTAGCATAAAAATTAGACACTGAATTTTAGGCAGTGGATTGTAATGCATCTGTCTATAATATTACATAGAGTACGTGGATGTTTGTTCTCTTGAATGTGAAACAGTTTTCTTCCGACATAAGATGAATTTCAGAGAATGAAGAAGCGTCACCTAATCTAATATATATGTACACTTTTCTCTGACATACAGTACTTGGCTCATGATCTTAGGCTTTAGAGTCTTCAGTGTCTCACTCCCGGTGAGAAAGTATAGGAAGCATAAGTGGAGACAAGCGAGAGAGGTGTTGTCATGGAGATGGAAGAAAGCATCGCTGCTTGACATCTAGATGGGATTTGGTCAGTGTTAGATTGATGCTTTGGCATGTTTTAACCCATGTGAATTTATGAGATGATCTGCAATATTTTTTGTAGAAGATATATTGTGTAAACCGAGTTATGATTCTTCAGACTCGTCATTATCAGTGATATAAATGAGATCTCCACCACCTGCTGATAATTTGTTGTTTAAAGAGACATTCTTTGGCTCCATAATAGTCTGTATTTAACTGATAGCTCAGCTCCAAAAGCCCACAATCGGGCAGTTGTGCAGATAAGGGATGAAAAATTCTTGGCATCCAACATTCAGATGTTTGCCGCTGATGGAATGGATTCAAAAACTGTCATCATGCCTTTTGAACATCAAGAAACAAAACACACTGTTCTGTCTGAGTGTACCTCATTTGCTGCTGAATTGTTCGGGATGAACAGGACTAAAGAATTATTCATCTCTAAAGATTTAAAATACAAACAGGTGTTCCAAGATCCTTTGTCTCTAGACCACTACATGTCCAAGCCCCCTACCAAAAAAGTCACAAATATCACAATTTGATCATCTTCGCAAATGTCCTTCATACACAGTGAGTCGATTTCAAACTTCATTTGGTCTTTTAAGGGTTTTTGTCACAGCAGAGCCCGAGCAGCTCAACCATCAACATAAAATAGTTCATCAAGGGCTATCAAATAAAATATATTCGTGTAATTTTTTTAGAAATAATGTGCTTTCTGTACTTATGTGTATTTGTCAACATTTAAATAACCATTTAATCAATATATGAACATCTAAATTGAAGCTTATGGGAAAAAACATAAAATCCAGATTTATACTGGTGGTCTTAATAAGGATCCAAAGGCCAAAATGAACCATTTCATTAATCATTATTAAGGTAATAGGATCTAGTAATAATGTAGTAATGATCTAATCTTTAATATTAATCACTGGTACATTACAGAGCAGCCATTGCACTCTAGAGCACCTATACTATATTTTACTATAGCACCTGGGAGTGCCTGTCATTTTAAAATCATTCCCAGTGTATTAAAACACAGGAAAAAAGTCCCGAGGTTTGTACTGTAGATAGTTTAAGTTGTCATCAATAACCAAAACCAGAAATATACATCGTTACGTTGATATCTAGGATTTTTTTCACAGGGTTCACAGGGTTCCACTGTAAATCTAAAAATGGCTCCACCAATGCCAACAAAGCGTAGAGGAAAGCGACAAACACATTGAGTAGTGTGTTCACAAAATCACCATCAGTAAACTGTGGGATTGACCCGGCTCTCACTGCCAGACAAAGAGGAAGTTTTTTCTTTCTGTTTTGAGATAGAGCCGCTTGTTGATCTGCAGTAGCATTCGAGCATTCATTCTGCTGAGATCTAGTGAGTTAAGGACATGTACATGAAAGTGAGACACTGATTTGTCAGTTTTATAAAACTGAATTAAATCTTATTGTACAAAAAAAAATGCAAAAAAGCGGCAGATCTCTTAAATATTGAGGTTTCATCATGTCCAAGCCTCCTTCTCGTATCTGTCACACATGCTCGCCATCAAGTCTGTGTGTATACATATATATATATATATATATATATATATATATTTACCCAGCTTTGAAATGGATGGGAATTTATTTTCTCAATTTAGTCAAAATGAAACCATAGCTCAAACCTTAAACTCTCTAATCTAAGTATTAAAGCAACAGCAATGGGACCGAGAACAGCTATCTGGCCCACAGCCATGCGGGTTAAGTGGTAGTTTTGAAGCACAGGCAGAACAGTAAATGACAATGAGCCTAAAAAGAAGGAGGAGGTCAGGGACAATATGGAACCTGGAGCAGATATTATCTGTCTTGACTTTAACATCAAAGAGAAACACTGAGATGAAAGCCTCCACTTGATGGCCTGAATGATGAATGATGGTAATAACTCCCTTTATGGTTGTTGGACAGTAAAACAGTCTGTACTGTTTAATAAATCAGGCAGCTGCCAATATGGCCTGCTTCAGTTTGCTTGGTCTCTGTCAGAGCGATGTTTGATATCATTTTCACACAAACGTAGTGATTGATCTTCCCTTAAGACACACTGAAATTAAACTTTAATGATCATGCTGGGAAATGTAAGATTCATATAATTAATTCGAAAGCTTAACAAGATTTCCACAAAATTAACTAAATGATTTGAGCACAGATGCTTTTTTTTCATCTTCTTATAAAAGAATTAAACAACTTTTAAGGATAACTTCTAATCACCCACTCAAATCCTGTTATCTGCCCCAACCAGCTCCCACTTGTTCACAAACCACAGAAAAAACCATCATCCTAATAAATCCATTCTCCTCCAGAAACAGTGGCATTTGGGCTAACCGCTACTCCTAAACACTCATATAAATTCATAATCATGACTCCAATTTCTGGGCCGCCGGTGGAGACTGGGGTGAGCGCTCATTACAACTGATAGATGGGCAGATGGATGGAGAAAAGGTTTGGCAGCTGGCTGTTAAGAGCCTGGTGTTGACATCCCCTCTCACCTAACTTGTCATTAATGGCAAAGGGGCCAAAGCCCTGATTAACATGGATGAGCTTTTGTCCGCAGAGAAAAGAAGATACACATTCACATTCTCCTTAACCCACCACAAAGCTGCTGCTTCCTCCTCCCTTCGTCTCACACAGACATATGTTATCTTACTGCGCTGACATGTATCGCCTGGTGCAGTACACTTTCCTGCATGTGGGACCAATAATCCTCCTGGGTCAGAGGTCGCCAGCTAATGTGAAGATGTGTGTGTCCCAAAGAGAGGCCGATCTGTATCTCAGCGGATCATTTGGGAGCAGCGGCATCGATTTGATGCTGGCTGGATTTTTAGAGACCATCATGAGTTTTCGTCCTCACAATGAAAGGCAATAAACGTGTCTTCAGATTATAGATTGCTCCATGAAAGAAAGCACAGTACCAGTGAGGAGTCGTTTTAGTCTACTGAGTTGAGTCGTGGAGTTCCTGGTCCTTTCTAAATCAATGCACAAGTTAGTGTATATGTAGACAAAAATAGCAACGGTACTTCTACTTCAATATATAAGTGCATTTACATGCACACTAGTATCCTAGTCATCATCAGCTTTTGTGTTGCACATGTTAACGTCATATCATGGTTTCAGAAACCTCGAGAAGCCCTTATCCTGGTTTTGATGAACTGGAGTACTCCAATGGAATGAAGGATATCCAGATTTTGGAACAATTTGTTTGTAACAACAATTTGTTGCTAAATCAAGATACAACTGTACACAGATAATCAGAAACCTTGAGTTTCTCATGTTCCATGTCAATATTATATTCCAAATAAGATCAAAACTAGGATACTGCTCATGCAAACTGACTCTTTGGTACCAGATCAGCCTGGTTCCAGTCCACAGAATTATCACATCTCTGTTTTGTTCAGAAACTGAAATTAGTCTTGTGTTATGTGTTAACAGGCAGGGAATAAGAATGGAGATTTCATCTTCCTAAATAGCTTGCTAAGTAGCTACATTAATGAAAATTAGTGGCAGAATATTAAACATATAATAATTAAAAATAATTAGAAATGCGTGGTTTCATTAAATCGACATATGCTTGGTGCGGCAGCAGCTTTCACAGAGGGAGTGTGAGTATATATGATAGACCTTGGAGTCTTGCCTATTTCATCACATTTGGAGATGGATCAGTGATGTCACGGGGCTTCATTAGTAGATACGGTGGAGAATTATGGTATTGTGCTACGGCATTGTATTTGATATAATAGTGTCTAATGTTCATAATTTTACAATTCAATCAATCTTGGGCAACTTTAAGACAGCCTCTATTTTTTTTCCTTTAGTCAGTGGCCATGTAATAATTGCAATAAATGACTCTGTGGTATGCTGAACAAGAAAACAATGGGTTTTTCTTGTTCTACATTTTGTCTCATTGGGACGTTTGTTTCATTGTTTCATTTCCATATCTTTCAAAGAAATTATTTTTACTATATAAATTGCAGGCATATGCACATAGCTGTACATAATTATAGACTCTGGCTGAGTGTAAAAAGTCAATTTTAGAACAATACTGATGATGTAAAGAAACATTTAACAGCATCAGACATTAATTCCTTACACTTATTTGCAGTTTAATGTTATTTTCCTTGTGTCAAAACTCCTGAAAATCAAATTTAGCAGGTTCCAGACCTGTGCAGGAGTTAAACTATGTGTTTAGATCACAGTATCTTTAGGTATGTACCACCTCATAGCTGCACTTTAGTGAATTCTCTCACAGTGATGTTCAACGCTTGGTCTCAGTCAATGCCGCCATCACCTCATCACAGTCCTTCGCACCACAGAGAAAACTAAATCAAATAAAGAATGTATTTTCTGTCTGACTTGGTAGATGTTACGGATGACTGTAAAATAACACACTGACAGGCTCTCAAAAGAGATGCATAATGAGAGGGGCGAAGAGAGAAAGAAAAGGAAACAGAGAGAAAATAGGGAAAGGAAAGGGGGGGAAGAGAAATATATGATGTGTACACCAGCTCAGTGAAAGCAAACAGCTAAATTAGTCATGGAATGGATGCAAATTTGCTTCCCCTGAGCGTTGCATGGTAGAATTACCCTGAGAGAAGCTGAGGGTGAATCATGCCAACTCCTGGCGCCATGTGATTTATTAGCAAACATCCAATTCAATAAGAAAGTGCTTAACATTCAAAAAGCTGTGAAAGTCTCATAAGGTGGCATTAACTATATGATATTACCATTTCCACCGGCGAGGGGAAGGCAAGACAAGAGACTGTGGAAAAACAAACACGCCCACTTTCCAGAACGATCTTGGTGTGACGTGCCAAGTGGGACTGTGACAGACTGAAAACTCACTTGGCCTTTTCCACGCAGGCATGTTACTACTCATTAACATAGACAACGAGGTTCATTAATTGACACTCCAGCCCAAAGAGCCTCTCTGCTTTGAAAAGGGCAGAGAGAGAGAGAGAGAGAGAGAGGGGCAGAGAGAGGGGGGAGGGGTGGAAAGATGTTGAGAAATAAAGACAGGAGAGGGAGAGATATAGAAAGGTTGAAAACATAAGCAAAACAAAATTGCCGTCGCACTCATGTCTACAAATTAAAGTTTAAGTGGTGCTGGGTATCCGTCCCACTTATGTTTTCTCAGTAAAATTATTAACACATTGAAAAGCAATCGAAGCCCTTAAAGAAATATTCCACCCGCAGGCACTTGTGTGTTGTTAGAGATCATCAATTTGTGGTGATCAACGTGTTTCAGAATGTATTTTGTAACAAACTATTTATATACCACATCTATTTATTCTCAACTTGTATTTTCAGTTTCTACCTACGGGTTTCTCTCCAGATTCAGAAGACCAGAAACCTTTATAGGAACCTCAGTGCGTATTTAGACATTTACATCCAAGAGAAGTAGGGTGGTGTAAATTTAGTTGCCGTGCCACAGTTCCTGCACCGAAAAAAGTCCCTGCTCTCCTGAGATTACTTGTTTCCAATGGCCCAGGAGCTATTGGAGAATTACAGGTCAAGCACAGACCTCGTGGCTGGTACAACTCATTTAGAAAACTTGTCAGAAAAGACAAGAAGGCAAAAAGAGATTGTGGGGAGACATGAAAGAAAGTGGTGGTTTGAAGAGTGTGGAGAAGTGAGCAAAGATATGAGCACTTTTGAGCCAAATTCAACTTTTCTGGTAAGCTTCTGCATATGACTGCTTTTCATCTGAATGGTTCAGGCCTGAAGTATAAAACAGCATTCATCATAGCTTGTATACTCACAAAGTGATTTTCAGGAATGCATAATTGGATCAATATGGATATATATATATTTTTAGATTCATTTGTCTGTAAAAATAGATGGAAAACTCTTTTAATGAGAGCTATGTAGAATTGGTTAGTCAGATTGTCCCCCGCCCTCTTCTTTGCCTCTTGTTTAAAGAAACAAAAACAACATTTCTCTTGTCTCCTGTCAACAATAAATGATATTTCATCTCTAGCTGCCAGGGAAAATCCAGTAAGTAGTTTTTGTGAACGCTCAAACAAAAACAGTCTGAGTTATATTTTCTTGTGTTTTGTGACTTTAATGTTAAAATGAAAAAAAAAAAAAAAAGTATTGAAACAACTTGTTTTCAGGCACCTTTTTCCATTGCAAGTAATCAAAGTCCCACACAGGTTGGAGGCAGCCCTCAGGAACATTTTGTGTGAAATGAATGCAATGTATTTTAATCATCCATGGCCAATTTCAATACCTTTACTTTCAACAGCAAACTTTTAATACACTACTCAACACACCTAACAGGCGCAAGGAATGATAATGTGTAAAAAGCTATTGGTTGCATGGCAACTAGTGGCACTTTGCAAAATTCCACATTATCATCAATTCTAGGGGTGTTAGCAATTTTGACAGACAAACCTGCAGTTTAATGTGGAAGTTACTTTCTCTGACCTCGGATGACAGAAAACATGATCTTCCTTTCCTGCAAACAAGTGAATTCTTTGCTCAAGGAGTTTAATGTTAAATGTCATGAGACCAATCACAATGAGCTGGGTCATGGGTTGTCCTGTGCAGCCCTCAGTAATTATGCTGGCTCCTAAACTGGCATTAAATCATCAAAACTTTGATAAAAATCTGAAGTGAAGAGTTTTGTTGCAGAGTTGTGTTGCATCAACACACAAAAAAAGTAAAAATAAATAAATAAAAGTCTGTTATCAGTCAAATTTGTTTAACCTTTACACCTTATTTGATCAAAGATTCCATTTTAATTGTCTTATTTAATCATTATCAGTTGGATTATTAATTTAGTGGATGGAGAAATATTTCTATGTGACAACAGGATAATCCTCAGAAGAAAGATTTGAGAATGATTAGCAAATCTCTTGGCTGTGTCAAAAAAGAGCACTGCTGTTTTGAACGAATTACTGATTGTGCGACTTTGTGAGCCTCCACAATTGTGTATGTGATCCAGTGTTTGCAGGTGCTCAGTGGGGTGGGTAGAAATTGATTGACTGGGGAAATTGGTTCGCACATTTCAAAGTCAAATTAGGAAATGTGGGAAGGATAAAAGGATAGTGTCATGGAGCAATTCTCTATACTGACAAAATGGTAAATACATTAACATTTAATTATTTTTTTTGACTGATCAGCAGAAGATTTCTGATTCTTATTTAGCTTCATTACCCAATTAAATTATCACTTATATTTGGGTTTGTTAATTTGAAAGTAATGTTTCTCAATTTCTGTTGTGTAATGGTTGTTTAAGTGTAAGACTTGTTGTAAAACTTCTCTCTTGTTCATAAAAAAATGGAAAAAAACTGAAAATGTTTACAAGTTTTTGCTCTGCTCTGTGTTCATTTCATTATTTTGGGCTTTTCAAGCATGAGGAACATCAGATGTCAACATCTTCCTTCATCTTCCTGTCTCTAAGATTAGCTCATATTTTAGACACAGAAGCAAAATGAACCAAACTCATAGTTAAATTTGTATAAATGGATTCAAACATGCTTGGTGAAACTTCCCCCTGACATGAAACTCTTAATCAAACCTTTATGGAGCTTTGCTTTTAAATTTCTTTTTCTTTGATAATTGGTTAGTGCTCTGCAGTGTTCAAGAAAACACTCGTATGTAAATCAGTATTTAAATATGAACTGTAGATATCCATATTTACTGTGAGTGTACACTGAATGACTCAAACTAATTACTTCCCCTAAATTATCCTAAACTTGGCAATATCCCTGGACTCAGCATAGTTGTTTTTTTCATGCTGAGAAACAACTTATTAATTATAGGGTGGGGTATGTGTTTTGCTTTGCAGTCATCACAAACTGATATAGAAGATACAGATGTAAACATAAGGGCTGACTGTAAAACCAATACTTCTTCCTGAACTGCATACTTGCTTCAAGGCTTTGAACAAAATCTTACTTTTGTAAGCTGGAGCAAGTCGTTGCAAAAAAAAAAAAAGGTTTTACTGTATCACAATCAGTTAAATAATAATCTGAGATGTTTAATGCGAATGTCAGGTTGAAGCAAGTAAAAAAGGAAAGATGTGAGACTTCTTTGATAGCTTCAGCTGTAAAAGAAGTGAAACTGTGTCACTTGCAAATGACTTCACATGCTACTAATTGGCAGGATTATGCTACTTGTTAAAGACATACCAAGTTCTATTTTTACATTTATCAACCAAGAGCCTGAGTCATTACCATAGGAACAAGAAGAATCTGCTCAGTATCTATCTCCAAAGATCTGCAAGAAATTTGCAGGAGATACATCAATATCAGTTTTTTCTTCACTTTCCATGAAAGCAAAAATGGATATAGTTCAAATATATCATGTTTAATATAATGTCCATGTGTAATGTACAGCATTGTAATGAGGACTGCAATGTTAACCACCATGTTCAGACCATCCTCCTTGGCTTAGGCACGCATTGGTTAAAAAATGATTGATGATCACACTGCTAGTTTTCTGACACACAGGTAAATGGACTGTACTCATATAGCGCATTTCTAGTCTCCCAACCACTCAAAGCGCTTTACAGTATGTATCTCATTCACATACTGCTCATCAGTTTGAGGAGCTAATCCATACACATTGATGGCTCAGCCTTCGGGAGCAATTTGTGGGTTCAGTATCTCTTCTCCCAAGGACACTGCGACATGAGGGAATCGAACCACCGATCTTCTGATTGGTGGACAACCCGCTCTACCTCCGAGCCACAGCAGCCCCAACACACTGACGCTCTAAACACATTACCCGTTAGGTAAAGTTTAAATCTCCATTAAGAAATACTTTTATCTAAATGAGTTGCTGTAATGTGAGTTAGTATTTCTGATCCTACAGCGAGTCAAGACCTAAATCTGTACAGCTTTCTGTTCTTATAAAACATGAATAAGCCAAAAATGAACATATCTGCAGAGTCAAAAATGGCTCAAAGTGAAGCGAGTTGAGCCTCTGCTGTATCGAGCCATACAGACCCAAATATCTTTGTCAGTAGACAGAGGATCAAACCAGGGCTGAAACACAACTGAATATATTTGAACTTGCACTTGACAATTTCCCCACGCAGGTGAAAGTTTGGTTTCAAACAAAATTGAAAGCTGTATCATCTCAGGGTAAGATTATCTTGGATTCATAGATATTATAGAACACATCGGTAAGGAGGCAATTTGCTCATTATTTATCCGGATGGTGAAGCTGACAGAAAAACACATTATCACAGAGACAACACATTAAAACCATGAAGCGCAAAGCTATAAAGCAAAAGATGAGGGTCGACACCGCAGACCAGAGTATTTGCTGAGTTTTAACAATAAAAGCATCTGGTAATAATTTTCAGAAAAAGACATCTTATGCAGCTGAAGACAAAAAAACATTAAAATAGAGGTTTTTGCACATTAGAAAGGCCATTCAGTGACACTGAAAGCACTTAATGCCAAGTTTAGAGACAAAGCACAATGCAGCCACCCTTAATACGTGCATTTTAAGGTATACAAAGCCAAAATCATGAATATTAACCATATTTGAAAATCTAACTCTCCAGTTTTCTCATTGTAGAGACTATAGTGTAACAAGAACTAGAAGCACCAAAAGCAGAATGCAGTTAACTTACGAACATTACGTTCATGTTCTGTATAATGTGTGGTATAGCAATTAAGTAATCTTTTATCTAAAAGGAAATACTTTGACAATGACCAATTATAAAATGAAATGTCACTTATCTATCAGTGCTAAAACCAAACCTCACTTTTCCGTCAACATGGTATGCTGAGCATTTTTGCACATTCTTCACAGTCTTTGTGCTATATTATGCAGTGATAATGAGATATTAGGCTATATCTCATTAAGATAAAGGGAGAAAAATGTGTCTTGGGGTCACAGGGTAATCCCTGGTTATTGTATCCTGGCCACAGTGCCAGGCAATTAAGCAAGAGAAAATAAGGACCTAAGGCACACTGTGAGCTTATTAAAATCCTGAGGTTGGTAATAGCGAGAAAATAGTTGTAGTATGGAAGGAACAGGGTATCACATAATAGCAGTAAGTATGAAATAGCTATTTGTGTGATATTTTAGATATTTTTTTAGGGTTGGCTTGTTCTGGTGAAGAGTTGTTTTTCATCTTGAGCCATTAAACGAAAAACAAGGTGAGGAATAGTACTTTTATTACAGGATTTCAGAAGTCACACTGTGGTATGAACTTTCAGGTTTCTAACTTTAGGTATTTACTCTTGCATCAAGAAAAAAAACAGATGCCAACTTTACAATGAAGCCAATTCTCTTGCACACACAGATACGAAATAAACAAGTACGAGTGCCTCATGCCAGAACTGAACCACCAACTTGATGCTTGCCAGCTCCATCCTCCGACCAATTATGATGTATTATAAGAGGTACTTGGCTATCAGAGAAGCCAGCAGATCTGCCCTGTCTTGATGAGTTGCAACATTTCCAGGCACATACAGGCCATTGATTAGAGGGGCTCAAGTCACAGCCTGCAATCTATCAGCGCTCAGGGACCGGTAATCAATTCTCTAATGCCGTTTGAGCCTATTCACCGCAGCTATGATCCACTCCTCACTGTGCAGATACAGATACAAACACCCACGTGGGTGGACATGTGTGGATGTAGCCCTGTCCGCAAACCAAGCACACACCAAATATAACCCAGATGGCCATCGTAAAAGCAGAGGACAACTCCCAAATATTAACTTATCAAGTGTAGCAATGATAGGGCACTGTCATCTAATGGCATTATCAAAATGAGTGCAACTCTCCTGAGGCGGACTCTGGTTCCTGATTACCTAGCAGTGGTGGACCCTGTTCGTGGCCAAATCTGATCAGCATAGTACCAGACACAAGTATGGCGGTCAGGAACTCAGCCTCGAGGCCCCTTATCTCTAACGGCTGGCTGTTGGTTCTTTATGGGCAATGATGTCCTCTAGAAATTAATCTGATTGGACTCTGGTGGAAGATTATGTTCGAGCAAAACTGCTGAATGGGAAGGTGGGGCCCTAACTTCCTCCCTGTGCTAGCTGGATCAGGTGGGATTACTTTGTCCAGATCAGGGAGAGGGAGGACTGAATTGCTTCAAGCAAGCTGAAATTGACTGACCAGTACTAACTTAAGTTATTGTCTCTAAACTTTATAAACAAGATCATTGAGACAGTCAAACAAATTTGTGCAATAAAAACCGTGCAGCCTCAGACCTAAATTACAATTGGTTTAATTTTATTGCTGCTTCCATATTGTCTTCCTTCCAGCCATACATAATGTAAAGACCAAATACAAAGGCAAAGGTGAAGCCAAAATGAGGCTTTCTGAAGACTTCCCAGCAAATTGTATCATCTATAGACCCATTACTCAAAGGCTCACTAACACCTATTGGTACAAATTATTCCTAGTATATATTTGTATTATAACATATGTATGTAATGATGTGCTGATGCAATATCCAAACAATGCTTGGCACAGTGTGCTACTGCTGTAACCAATAAGGCATTGTATGATATGTACTGTACTTCAATAAAAGTTTGAGGCACTACAGTCCAAATGGAAATAATGTACTTTTAACTCCACTCTGATTTATCTAACAGCTGGACTCAGCAGGACTTCAACAATTTTAATTTTCGTTTATATGATGCATTGATACTTTTACTCAAGTAAAGGATCCAAATACTTCAGAATCCTCCCCTGAATATATCAATGTTTGAAGAAAACTTGCCACAACTGCCACAAGTTGCTATTAATAATCCAGAAGAGTGCAACACTTACTTTGGTGTCTGTGTGTCCTCCAAGCGGTTCCCCAGTTGGAACTCATGGGATTTGCTGCGGTGCAGTGCGGTGAAGCCGGGCAGCAGATGGATGAGCTTGCGGCTCGGCGGAGGTGGCGTTCCTGGGGCCTTCACTTTGTTCCTTCGCCGCATGGGGGGGGTGCCAGGTGGGGTCATGGTGTTGATCACCAAGGGAGTCCGAGGAGGTGTGTGGCCAAAATGCCTCTGGCGGGGTGATGGGGGCAGGGAGCGATGACCAGATTCCAAAGGAGGGAAGAGCCCTGTGGCGGGGCTGTCGACAGTCAGTCGATCGGCATATAAAGGGGGCGCCAGGGCCTGGGGGCTGTGGCACATGTGCTGGTTGTACTTGGACTGGACTTTAGGGCTTTGGGAGAGCTGGAACCGGATCCACTGACTGGCCTCTGGTTGGCACACTGGAGTGTTTTCTTTGCCCGATTCAGAAGTGGGCCACTGGATGGACCATTCCTGCTTCGCCTGGCTCCCTGTTGGAAGAAGGTTTAAAGATAAATGATTTAATGCCAAGAAAACACCTGCACATCCTGTGTAAAATGCATGTGAGATGGTTAACACTAATTAAGGATATATTTTCTTGTTTATTGGTGGTGTCAAACCAAACTGTTATGGTTTAATTTGCACAAAATTTGATACAATCTCTGCCTCAAAACCTAAACAAACGAGATAAATGGACTATGTTACTGTTGATCACAGCTTTAAACAATATAATCAGATTTTTTACTCAAGCATTTACATTGTAGAAATCTCAGGGGCAGATATCGCAAAATCTGAGCAAATTAAACCAAAACTATTGGAACTTGGAGTGAGTGAGATATATATATATATATTTTTTTTCAGAATTTGGGTGAAAATTTTTACGTAATATGGTGTATCGAGTTAAACAAAATTGGTTCATGCCATTAATATTAAAACATCAATTAGTTCCATTTCTTGATTGCAGCAGGAAGACTAATCCTGGCAGCAGGCAGGCATTTATGACCAGCAAATGTGCTCAATTTGGGTAATGAAGAATTAGCTTTGCTTGCTATCTGATCTGAATATATTAGTAGTGCAGTGGTGTTCAAATATGCTGATGTGGAGCAGATTAAGCATGAATGGATGGAGCAAGAGAGTGAGAAAAATAGAAAAGAGCGTGCCAAAACAGAACAAGGCAAAGCTGCATGAGTCATAAGACAAGCCGACTTCTACCTAGACTAAACTTTCTGTTAAATGACAAACAAAGAGTCACAGAGGCAAAACAGTTGAAGGTGAGCAGTCGAAATGAGTGTTTTTTGAGCTCAGATGACAATACTTTACCTCCGTTACTGTGCAATTTATCCTCCTCAAGTTGTTCTTCAAAAAAGAAACAAAAAAGAATGTGTTTATTGATCTAGCAGAGACACAGCTGAAACGGTCTGCAAGATTCTTCTTGCCTTTCTATCTGCAGTTAGGTAAGGCAAAGGGCTGTTCACCCAAACAAAACATGATGTTGGTTGAATTGATCCTGGGTACATTATGGCAGATGCAGTATCTCATGCATGTCTGAGTCAGAGCAAGCCTGACCTGGCAGTTTTCAAAATCTCCTATTGATCGCTGAGCTACATTTAATGCAAATTCCTGTCAAAAGCTCTCCACTTTTTTGTGTCATTATTTTTCTTCCCTGTGACATTGTCTCCAAGGAACTATGAGCATCAAAAACATGAACTTCAAACATAATATCAGCATCAGCAACATCAAATGAACCACAGAAAATATCTCCAATAAAAGGTCCTGGTGGAATTTCAAAACTGTGTGATGTGAAAAAAAAAGCCTGCAGCATTTCCTATTTTGTAATGTTATGAAGAAGAGGTCGCAAGGAACGTCGACTTGTGGAAAGAGACAAAAAAGACTCAAGGGACATAATATACAAGAATTATTAAGGCTCTCATTTTCCTTTTTAAATATATTTTAGTCATCTTCATCTTAAATTTCTTGTTTAAGACCCCAAAAAGACAATGTGTTGCTCTGCAAGTTTTCATTCACCAAAGGTTATGTTTACTGCTTCTGAAACATAGCAAAACATTTTGTTTCAACAGAAACACAGGTGCAGTTAGTGACCTTCAGCTGTTCAGTTCTAATATTTATTAATATGGCAGCATGAATGTGGTTCTGTTTGTCTTCTTTGAGTAACTCTGATAGAACCGTAGAAAAATCTTAAAATTTATGTTTAACAAAAGCAGAGGAGCCCCATGGTGCACGATAGCTCTTTAGAACACTATATTGTTTAAACATGTCACGTCCTCAATTAGTTTTCTCTTCTTTTAATAGAGTTGAGAAGTAGGAGGACTTTGGGAGTCCTTGGCTCCTAAAGTAAAAGTCCAGTTCATTCAGTTGGAGCACTTGGATATTAAACTCTCCTGGATGAATCATCAAGTACAAAGGATGAGCAGATGCATCAGGGAATATCATGGTTTAGTAAAAGGGATAAGGGTACACAATAACACTTGAGGAGAGAAGTTTCAGTCATCAATCTTAAAACTCTTTTAAGAGAGTATTGTATTAAGAGAATCATCATCCAGCTCTGCAGTCCATTTCTCTCGGTTTTATAGCCCACCACTTTAATGTTACTGTTTTTGTTCAGTCTAATCATGCTCATCAGCCTTGTTTCCAGCAGAAGCAGGCAGCTGTTTTTAACAAAACACTGGTAAACCCACTGTCCACAACCTGCCCAACACCAAACGGCTAAAAAACAAATTAGCAGCTGGCTGATGGACATTGTTGAGCTTTTAGCAGTTAAAGAGACTTTTTATTCATCTCAGGAATAGGTGGAGACCAAAACAAAGCTAGAAGAGAGGTTAATATTTGACTTAAATTCTTCGGGTTTGGGTGGTCACATTCAGGACTCCAAATGAATGCTAATGTTACCATGCGCCTCCTAGGTGTGATCCCAATTACAGCTACAGTGCATTCTGAATTTGCAGCAGCTCACAGCTTCATGCCTGTGACGGGCTATGACAACAGCTGCTGAGGCTCATGGGTATTGTAGAATTTAAAGCCATCTGGCATACCGACCTGACAAAAATAAACATAATTTCTCAGAAACAAGATGGAAATAGCTAACATAATCTTATATGACAGCATTCTTAAAAGGAAAATCCATCAGTTTTACACAAGTTTTACAGGCCTTGAGAAGTACTTCTGCATAAGTAGCATAAAGTATTTTGTGGCTCCAAAGGGAGCTGTGTAATATCTGCCTCAAGCGATGTCACATAACACATCTCAGTCTGCACGTGAACTATCAGCAGGTTGCATTGTAGGTTTTAAATTATGTTACTGCTTAGTTTGTGCTTTCTGGCTGAAGATTTCGAATCAGCGAACCTGGTGTTGTCTTGGGTTGTCATGGAAACCTGTTGGGGTTTTTTTCAGCACTACATGGCACTCGGTTATGTATCTCTGCACAGAATATGTTTCTGTGAAAAGTACAAAATGTGAACTGGAGAAACTTGAGAGCTTAATTCTGAAGACAGTCCTTTTAATAGCATTAACTGTCGAATTGTGTGTTACAGAAATACAGATGCACATTGGAGACGACTGATTAGTCTCATGAACACCCTGTTGACAGCTGTGATACACACCTATGGATATTAATCAGTAGATTCTCTCAAATTGCACCCGCTCTGCCCTCGGTGTCGCTGCCTGAGGACCACACTCACTCTGAACCCCCATTAGAGGACCACATCTCAACCCCTTCAGAAAGACATCAAGATCCAGAAAGGACGAGTGGGCCCAAAAGAGTGCTCATCCACAAATATATGGAAAGATGGGGGCTCCTTATTAGCATGAATGAAACCACAACAGACCACTTAGAAATGTAAAAGTTCAGCCTGACCTCAAATGAATGACTACAACTAATCAACGGTGACTGAAGAGTTCACACCTCTGAAATTACAGATCAGTAATTTAATACCTGACAGTCTCAGTGTTTAATACCTGACACGTGAGGTGCAGATTTGTTGTCTTTGAAATCTAACAAGATATTTTTGGAAATGTCGCCTATTCACCTTTAGTTTAAATTATGAGCTTCTTTTGGCAATTATATTCTTGCATGAGGCAGACTCACAAAAAAATAAATAAATAAAAATACTTTTGACAGTGCTTATCAAGCTGATACCCAATTGAAATTTCTCTGCAAGAGAAGCAATGAACTTGAATCACACTCATGAATCTGTTGCTTCAAGTAATGAGTCAATTTATCAAGCACACTAGTATCTTAGCAACTGCTTCTGCAATGTAGTAAAAGGACTTGACTTCTGAATTTCTTGTTTCACATGAACTCACCTAAGCAAAAGCCTCAGGCACACACATAAAAGCTCGCTGCTAAATGAGATGAAGAACACAGAGTGAGTATAACCCCTTCGAGAACTGTGATTTAAGTTAATTTGTGTGGCTTGTGCTTGTTAGCGAGTAAGTTTTAGAAGTTGCTATCCACCAAGATCTTTGACAGAGAAAAAAATGAGTGATTGTAATTCATCACACCTTCTAGGGGTTAAATTCAACAGAGCGGTAACTTACTGACATCAAGGCTTGACTATGCTCCATCAGTTTCTGTAACAGCATTCCTACTCTGTTTCTCACACATTACAATATTGCTTTTCTTTTTACTTCTTTGCTGCTTTTCTTTGAGTAATATTTAACCTGTATCATACTGCAAAATGATCATTTGAAAGTACATTTTATTTTCAACTGTACAAAAAAAAAAAAAAAAAAAGATGATGGTGCTATGAGCAAGCAATCACTGTCAGATTCTCCAGCCAAATCACAAAATGGTATAATTGTGCATCTTGAAATATTACCTCTCGGCTACACATTTTTGCAGGATGTCTGCTCTAATTAGCTGGATTACTGCCTCCAATATGAAAATGTGAAATGAAGGATTGGTGAACCTGAAGAAGCAAGATGTGAAACATGAAAAGACATAAAAAATAACTTTGAATCTACATTCCAGAAAGATTGTTTTAGTGTCTTCAGTTGTACAGGAAACTCTTCATGTCTTTTATGCATTTGTGACTTTAATGTTTTTGTTAGGCACTGTATGATGATAAGTCATAAGTCACAGATATAGCTTATTTCTGGAAATACACATCACTTTCATCTGCCAGAGAGTGAGAATAGAAGACTAAGACCATGCACAAAGGCTCAGTTGTTACCACAGCAGCCCGGGTTTGATTCCAACCTGTGGCTCTTTGCTGCATGTCATCATCACTCTCTCCCTCTGTCTGTCTGTCTGTCTGTCTCTCTGTCTCTCTCTCCTCACTTTTCAGTCACTTTTCAGCTGCTATTATCAAATTAAAGGCTCAAAAATTCTCAAAAAAGAACCATGCTTATGTGTGCGCTAGTGGTGGAAATCATCCCGTTTAGCTCAAAGCTCCGTAGTCACTGACTATGTAATTCATTAAACCAAGATGTTGGATCACCATTCAGATGCACTTCAGTACGTTCATACAGTCCAACGTTCACTGATTCTGACTGTATACAAGCACTGTATAAGCTTAAAAAGTTGACAGCTTTGTTTCTGTAGCTTTCACAGGCTTTTAATAAGCTTTTAAATAATGTGCTGTGAATCACAGCTGATGACGTCACTCTACAGCAAGTAAAGCTCCACTGCTAAAAGCCTTACTAATTCATTTACTGGGTTTGCGTGTTCACATGGAGGGCATTGGTTCAGCATACCAAAGTGAAATAAAACAGCTAGCTCAAGAATTTTAAATTCAATTTCAAAAATACACCTCTCTAAAGCTCACAAATTAACATGCATCTTGTTTCCGGTGAATTTTCATGCTGTGTCTTGGTGAACAACAGCTGAGTGCAGTGATCACTGTGAGGATGGCAGGCCATCAGATGCAATGCTGCACAAAAGTACTGAGCAAACAGAAGAGATGTTGTTGTCTCTGCCAGGCATAAGCCTGAACAGGCTCATGCATTTGGTTGTGTGTTTGCATGTGTCAGTGTGCGTATCTGTCTCCAAGTAATCTGGCATTCTACTGCATCGATCGGCCTGATATTTGCGTGTGCATAACTGCTCGAATAGCTCTCCTGGTTTTTTGAAAAACATATTTTTATGTATTTATTTAATTATTTTATTGACTACTCTGTTTTATTACTCCTTACTCATCTTAAAGCAACATTGTGTAACTTTTGAACCATAAAATGATTTAAAAAATCATTTTGAAGCTACATTGACTTGTAATCAGATGAAGGGTATCTCTGTCAGCTAAAATGAGAAAAGGAGAGTGAGGCCGAGCAAGAAGCTGCAGATAAAAGTAAATCTGGGACTGACTTTTAGTCAGTTTTTAGTCTTAGGTGAAATAAGAACAGATGCAGAGCTGGGCTATTTGCTGTTGGACTAATAAGTAATATTTACTGGCTGCTATGTTGTTGCACAAGTTTTTGATCATAAGTAATATAATTATAACAAATACATGTGTACAACTGCTGCAAGTGATCAACAACTGCTTTAGTTTGGACTCTTGTTTGGACTCCACTACTCTCATGCATACACACTGGACACGGGTCATAAAGCTTTTTCTTCCTTTTAATTAATAGCAGAAATTAGATACAGATACTGTAAGTGAAACATCTACCCATTCTCATTCCCTTACTGCGCACATTTACACATGAGGCCCAGCAGCATCTTCATTGATTATTTAACTCTCCTGACACGCGGACAGGATCAGTCAGAATTCATTTTAATTCTAATTAATGTTCTGTGTTCTTCTATACATTCAAAAGGTCACATACACACACACAGTCCAGGTTCATAGAGTGAAATCACTTGTAGCAAAGTAGCCATCCTCCTGACGAAGATCAGAGCTTTCTAAAACAATTTATTTCAGAGGTTTAATTATGTTTCCTCTGTCCTGTTAAGTTACCTGAAAGCAGCTTCTCTAATCATTGAAGTAATTTTTAAAAAGAAAAAACGGAAAAAAAAACAATGAAACATAATAAGCTTTTATAAACCAACTGCACCAAACAGCAGAAAGACAATTGACTAGAAATTGAACATAGTGAAGTATTTTTTAATTTTATATTATTATTAGCCAAATATTTCCAACAGGACTTGGAGGGCAGTAAAATCATCTTTAGGTCAGTTCAAAGTCAAACTCAAAGTTGCCACATGGATATATGTGACTGACTGATGGAAAGCAAACAAGTAACCAAGTTGTTGGTGGGGGGTAGGATCCAATCAGCCATATTAAGAAGCTGATTGAGAAAATAAGATTTCAGGGCCTTTAATGTACAGACATAATAGTGGTATCAATGTTGTCATCTAACTCAAAATAAAAAGTTGAATAAATATAGTTAATAAAGATGTGTTAACCTTCCGTTAACACATCTTTATAGACCAGTCTTTCATCCCTTGTTATTAACCAATGCTGGTCGCATTTGTGCATAACTTCAACAGACTGAAAACATTTTTATATTCTATTATCTTTCTAAAACTGTGAAACACAAAGTTGCCCATATTCTGTCAGATGTAACGATCGAGCCATAACATCATCAATCTTCCATTCTCTCCTCTCACCTGAATATCCCTGCATTTCCACATCAACTGTCGATCCAAACAATGCACCAATCATTTACGACTGCTTCTCCTCTGCAGTGATTAATGCAAACAGCACACCCCAACACCATTAATAGGGCAATCTTAACATGCAGTGAGGCTTTGAGAAAGGCAGATAACAGCCTCATAATTGGACTAATTACCTCTAGGTGTGTTGCTTCTTTGGGCTAAATGGCAGTGAAATGCCACTGGGACAGAGGCTGGTCTATCGTACTGCCGCTGTAAACAGGATTTGGAGAAAAGGGCAATGGCTGTGTTCAATAGATGCAGTGTCCCTTTTTAATCTTGACTCTTTTAAGTTGAGGGTTTGTGGACGTTCTTGCAGTGTAATCAGTGGGACTCAAAGTTATATTCAGCTAATTAGTTAACAGCCAATAAGGACCACCCAGGGGTGTTCAGGAAGATGGGTGTTGGGGGTTCGGTCAATGCTTCTTCTGGTCGTTTTCCTTCCCTGTTGCATCTGCTCTTTTCTTCTCGACTATGTTTCTCCTTCACCTGCTTTCATCAGAGCCTCTTTCTTTGCCTAATTCTCTCTCATGTTATTCCACGTCCTTCTTCCCCCACATGCCTCCATCACTTTCCTTTCCTTTCCTCCAACCTCCTCCCTCGCATATTCTGTGCCTCCCTCTTCTCTGCCTTTCTTCATCTCTTTTTCTTGCTGATGGCATTTGAAGCCAATTAGGTGTTTGCGCATGTGAAGCTGTCTCAAGGCAGGGCATGGGGACATTCCTTTAAGCTGTCAAAGATTACAGAGGAAAGGCACCAAGGAGACCTGTCGTGCTTAACAAAGATCAACACTATTAGCCTGATCAACAGAACAACTCATATTCAAGAAACTCTCCATGTGAAAATGTTTGCATGAGTGTGTGTGCGTATGTGTGTGTGTGTGCATGTGCGTGTGTGTGTGTGGACTTGTCTAGAGGGGCGGGCTGGATAATGTGTGTATATTGCGACACAAAGGACCGACCGACTGCCTCCGAATTGTATGACTCATCCTCATTGCAACTCGTGGACTGCAATCCCGAGAGCCTGTAGTGAAAAATTCTATTAAGTTGCATTAGTTTCCTTCCTCCACCATTACACCACTGAGCAACATACATTCACTTATTATGTTCTCTATTTCCCCTGTTATGTGTTGTATCAACTGCAGAGATTGCAACGTATATGAATGTCCATGTCTGCCAATTTTAACATAATTCCTGATGACTCATAAAGTGGA
>JAAROE010000062.1:0-20491 GCA_036365135.1 Miichthys miiuy | reverse complement strand
AGTATTGTTTTCAGTGACTCCAGATGTATAATATAGTTTTTTCCGAATTCAAAGACACAAGTCGAATTATTTCTGGGCAATTTGTTTGCGAAACGTTCATCGCTATCTCTCTCTCTTTCTGTTTCAGTGATTGAGAAGTTTACAGAAAACACTCGATTCTGTCTGATCTGCAACTACCTGTCCAAGATCATCCCGGCCCTGCAGTCTCGTTGCACCAGGTTTCGTTTGCCCGCTGTCCCGGACCAGATGATCCCACGGCTGGAGCACGTGATACAGGAGGAGAGGTGTGTGTGTGTGTGTGTGTGTGAGAGATGGAGAATGTTTATCCATCTACAGTTATAACAGTCTCAGGTAGAAATGATTTTAGTTTATTTATTTTAGGTGTGCTGTGTTTTCTTTGTGATGTGTATTCAAAGTGTTTTTTTTAAATATGATACATGCCACGCATTTGGCTTCACGTAGATCTGTTTTTGTTGCAGCATTGACGTAACTCCAGATGGAATGAAAGCCATTGTGACCTTATCGTCAGGTGATATGAGGAGATCACTTAACATACTGCAGGTGCAAGCAAAAGCTCTTATTTATCGCTGTGCCTCGTGGTGTTGTGTATTTTTCATTCATGTTGGGCTTTAAAACAGCTGAGAAACAACTCCGTTACACTTTCCTCTTCAGAGCACCAGTATGGCGTATGGGAAGGTCACAGAGGACGCTGTGTACACCTGCACAGGTCACCCCCTCCGCTCCGATATAGCCAACATCCTCGACTGGTCCCTCAACACAGACTTCACCACAGCATACAAGCGTATCCTTCTCCACACCTTACCTACTGGAATAATTCACTCACGGAGACCTATCTTGAGAAACCAGTAACACCAGTTCAGTTTGTTTTCTTGCACACTTTCTTTAACGCCTTCCTCACAGAAATCCTTCAGCTCAAGACTTTGAAAGGTTTGGCCCTGCATGATATCCTCACTGAGGTTCATCTGCTCATACACAGAGGTAAATCCACTGCAAATGGCAATGTGTGTGTGTGTGTGTGTGTGTAGAAAGGAAAAAAAGATTCAATCAGCATTTTCCTGTGAGAACAGTTACTTTAGCTGTGGCGGTCTAGTGCGTACTGCACTTGTAGGTTTAATCCCACATCTCTCAGAGGAGGGTTCAGGTATTTAATATTTTCTCCATTTAGATGCCTTTGAGCTCTTTGTGCTTTTAGCACTTGCAAGTCTAGTAGATGTGTGGGTGGTTCATGTGTTGATTATCACATGACTTAGAAATGTCTAGAAGGAGAACCAGATCTCCATTTTTACTTAGAATGCTGATTCCCTGTACTCGCATAATAATGTCGGTTATGTGCGTGTTCACGGTTAGCAATAGTTTAGGACGGTGTCCTCTGAGCTTGCTTCATTTTTGGGGTCAGTATCTGTTGGTAATGTTTTAGTAGTTTGACTCGAGTACCTGCATCATTTCTTCTCTCCTCCCTTGAAGTGGACTTTCCTCCATCTATTCGTATGGGTCTGCTCATCAAGTTGGCTGACATTGAGTAAGTACGATCCTCATGCTTTCTTTCACAAATCTCAGTGGTCAGAATTGTTGCTTTTGAACTTTATTATGTGTCGTTTCCTCAGACACGGCTCGCCTCAGGAACCGATGAGAAGATCCAGCTGAGCTCCATGGTTGCAGCTTTCCAGGCAGTGAGAGACCTCGTGGTCAGCGAGGCCTCATAGACACCTTTGCGCTTTATCACACAAAGTTCTTTCTATTGAGCACAGACGACTGGAGAAGAGAAATATTTCTACTAACTCCTTGGTGGCTGCCACGACTTCAAGTATCTGTTATTCCTCTACAAGATAAATTGGTCTTTAATTTCCTCCTCTGTCATCCTACTGCTTTCGTCAATGTAACAACATTAACAGTCTTTTCTGGAGGTTCAAGGGTCCACTCATTCGTGGCTGTGGTGTGGTAGTGATGCTCAGAATAGGTCGATTTTTCATTTTCACGTTACTGATGAGAAGTCTGTGGAATGACTCGAGTTTGTTTGTTTAGAGAGAGAAACAGATGCCCTCAAGTGCGATTGCCCACCACTGCTCCACGGAGTTGATGTACAGCGCAGACACGAATGCTCGCAGCTATCTGAATCATTCACTTCTGCATACAAACTGAGCAAAATGGAAGGCAGTTGTTTGTGACTCCAGTACCAAAAAAAAAAGACATGTCGTTAGGGCACTTAAAATAGGCGATGAGGTAAAAATTATTAAAGGAATATGTGAAACAACATCCAATGATAACGCCATATACATCTGTGGAAGAAAACATCTGGGACATGTACTTGTGCTTGAATCTGTTTAATAAAACTATTTTATAAGTAAGTCCAGTTTCTGTCATATTAATTACATAACAATTAATGTGCTTATACAGTAGTAGTGCATGTGATGATGAAAACAGGAATTATAAATCCATACATTTTATATTTACATAATAAATTAAGTGTATAAAATTGGGGTATTCAAGTCAAGCATGTGAGCAGTTATGCATCATTTTACAATAGTGCAATAAATGAAATCCTCAATGTTGGAATGAATCTAAAGTAGATTATACTGAGATGCTTCCTGTGCTAAATAAAAGCATCTCAATCAGCAAACAAAAGATTTTTATTATGAGATAATGCATAGCAGTCACTCTCTGTAAATGTCAGTAGTTGCATCGTGTTAGCATTTTTTTATTTAACCTGCCCTCCTCTTCATCTGAGGAGCAGCAGGTCTTGAGGCGTTCTGGGATGTTTCTGTAGGTGAGGTACTCGAGGATCCTCTTGGGAGGGCAGCGGCTCCATCTGGTGCGTGGAGACTGAGTGGCGCAGGATGGACCGGCACAGGTGGCACAGGCTGGGCACCGTCCTGGGAGCCCTCCAGAACCTCACATGGCCGTCTCTGGTTCTGTCACGAGAGGGTATGACGAGTGTTACAGTTGTATGATGTGCTGCACGCAAACTAAAAAAGTATGCATCTATCTATATATAACTATCAATTATCCGTTGAATAATTTTAGCTGTCTAATTTTGTTTTGACTAAAAAAAATAGACATTTGACCAGCAGGGAAGTGGGTTAAGAAGTTCTTGATGCTTCTTTTCATCATGAAACTTTAGTCAGCCACCACCCTTCATAAGCTACAACATTTCTAAAACCACCAATCACTTGAAACACTTAGGACTTTTACCCTGTGGCGACCACTCCCCTTGTGGATGGTACTTGCAGCAGAGTCCATTAGAGTCTCGGTCCGCTTTGGTCTGCATCACCATCCCTTTTTTTCCTGGCTCCCAGATCCGAAGAGCTCTACAAACACATTACATCTGTTTGGAAATCATTCTGCCCACAAACAAGTTCATCATGACATATTTAAACAAATCATGAGATGACACTGATGAACTACCGACCTGTCATCAGTCACGATGGCCAGGTACAAACCGTTGGGAGAGAACTGTATTGATGAGATTTGGTTCTGCCCATAATCTTCAAAGTAGTCGCTGTGGACAAAAAAAGCACAACAACATTAAACATGTCCTGTGTCCAGCAGCCATAGTCAGAAAACCTTAATGTCTCGAATGTTAAATTTCACATTATATAGAAACAAGAACAAAAAAAACAAAAAAAAACAGATTGCACAAGTCATAGGACATCAGGACATACTGTCAGGCAGTGCGTCAGATGTAAACAGTGATAGTGAGAGTGTAGGATGCACCTTCCTGGTGAATAGTGGCATCAAAAATAAAACTTCAAATCAAATTACTTGGAGCAAAGTAGTACATTTTGAGACTGGGTGTAAACTTACACCAGAGTGGCCAGCTTCTCTGCCGTGTACGGGTCCCAGAGGTCAATCCACCAGCTCGAGCCACTAAAAGCTGCAGTGGCGAGCAGTGCCCCGTCGGGTGAGAACTCGCAGGACGAGAGGAGGTGCAAGGTCTTATGGGGTCCCCCTGTCAGGTTCTTCATGAATGTATACGACCGCAGACTCCACAGACACACCATCTAACAAATGTAAAATCATTAACCATTAATGAGTTTGTTTGTTTTTTTTATCTCGCTGTAAGGCTTTTACTTTGGAATGATTAATGTAGGTTTAGTCGAGGCTCAGTTACTGCAGAAGTTGCAGTGCTAGAAAATCCAGTTTAGTAATTTGATTCTCAGTGATGCACTCACTCGATGGATATCAACAGGACAGGCTGGAACACGCAACAAACCGTTTAAAGTGTCATTGTGATCGAAGAGTCTAGTATTACACAATGTTATGCTGTCTGCTTTCCTTTACAAGCGAGAACGTGACAAATTAGCAGTTTGACAGGAGTGGGAAAAGCTTCCCAGTGCTCCAAATGTCTCTAAACAAAGAGAACAAACTGCTAAACTCTCGGTCAGTCTCATGACAACTAAACACAGGAGCAGATGATAACCAGATCGCTGCATGCTCGAGGGAGACAGACAACTGTACTAACAAGCAAACTCTGCACTGGAAACCCACTTAAACCCATCTGGACCTGCAAATGCAATAGTCTAAAACTAGACGGAGACACTGCTCTTAAGATCAGAAACAAGCTTGTGGCCAAAAACGTAAAAGGTGACTTCCCTATGAATATTTGCACAGATATCTCCCTTAGGAGAATGAAAAACTCTCTCTTTAGTTGGCAATGATTCCAGTGTCCTTGAAAGATGCAAGATTATGTCTCTTCTTATCAGCCTAAATCACAAAGTTGCAATAGAAAAGAGTTTTCATTCTCCTCAGCTGATAGTGGTGCTGACTATTTGCCTCTTTTGCACAAAAACCATCAAGGAGGAAAAGGGAAGCTTTGCTCTGTCAGAAAGATTTCTGACAGCATTTAGATGTACTGTAGTTTAAATACACGTAGATGAAAAGTCTATAAATACATAAAAGCAACAAACATTGCGGAAAATAATGTCCTCCAGGATCTACAGTAACACAACCTTTGTGTCTTTGAACATACTTTTACAACAACATAACTCACTCTGTCAAATCTGCCGACAGACGCGATCATACTGCAGTCTGAGGATACACTGCAGCAGCTGATCCAGTCTTTATGGCCGGACAGCACCTGCACCTTTTTACCTGTAACAGACAAAATAAATTGAACTGAATGAGATAGTGCTGGAGAGCGTGACTGCTATATGTGTAAACAGGAACATTTGTTTGCTTTAACCTCTTTCGTTTGAACAGAAGGTTTGGTTCAGTTGGACTACACGGTGACAAAACACAGGAGGAGAAGTGATAATTCACTGAAAGAAGCAGAAACTGAAATTGCACTCAGCTAATGCTTATTTCCTATTTTTAGACTTTAAACATCCCGTGTAGCGACTGCTTTCAGTCAATATACAGTGAAAAATTCAGTCTGCAGAGCGTTTAATGGCTTTAATGTTTGAGCAGGGACAGTTCAATGTGCAGGAGCAAACGTTAAAGGATGCTGCGATATTAGACAATTCAGTCAGCTGTGGAAAAAGCCTTGCATGTGGTCTGCAAACCAAATACTGAGCACAAATAATACAGAAACATGTACAGCTGACATGAATGTATTCTGTCATATTAGTAGCTTTAGGAAAGACCGAGCTCTGAGTTGACAGTTCTGGAGAAGGCACGGTCATCATCTTAATTGCCTTACAGAAATGTCCCATGTGTGTTGAACACACACGTGTTATCGACATTAAATGGAGCCTGAGAGGTTGAAGATCAATATAAAAACACTTTCGATGCTTTGGAAATGATCCACAGTCTACATTAAACAAAACCTGAGCAAATAAACACAGATGATATTCCAAACTGTAATTGCTCTTTAGTAATCTCCACCCTTTGTGCAAATACCTGCTATTTCCTTAAACTATTTACCTTCTTGTGAAACTGTGTGTTTGCATTGCATTTTAATAAGTCAGCATCATGTCAGGAAGGTTTGTTTGTGAGCACCCAGACAAGAGTTGGTGATAACATTCAAAAACTTTCTGTCTCAAGAGTCCCCAGTTATGAAAATACAGCACATACCTTTATGAGCCAGGTCCCAAATCCTTAACGTCTTGTCCCGAGAAGATGATATGAGAGTGAGCGTCCCGTTCTGAGGAAAGACCAGGTGCCTCACAACGCCTTCGTGGCCGTGGAGATCAAACACAGCAACACCTGAAAAACACACAGAAAGCATTTTAAAAATCAGCTACAACAGACTGATCTGCAAACATCACAGATAACACCCTCGCCGGCTGAAATCTCACCTGATAAGACATTCCAGATTTTGATCACCCCGTTCTCTAAGCCCGTGGCTAGAAGCAGGCTGTTGTTCCCTTTTGGTGGTGTCCTAGCTGTGCATGCTGATTTACCATTTTTGGAGGTCTGGGCCGAAGGCAAGGCCCCACACCGGATGACCACAACTGAAGCTCTTGTCTCCTCGGTCAGTCTCTCCGTCCTGACTGTCTCTGTGGGTGAGAAGAGCATCAAGTATGCAGATACCATAGAAAAAACTCACATGGAGAAGGTGTGAAGCTGGAGTTGCTGCTGTTGGATGTCATAATTAGAACCCAACATAATCATTAATACAACTAAGAAGATGTTTGCTTCCAATGTTTTTACTCGTAATGGGAAAAGAGAAGAAGCTAATTACACCCATTTGATTTGATTTGCTGAATACTGCTTCTGTTGTCTCCTGACTGTTTTGTTTTACCAACTTTCATTGCTTCATATTAATAGTGGATGGTGTATGATCACTAAGGATGGTATGGACGGAGACCTGACCAGTATCAAAAGTTAGCATTGAATTTTAGAGTATTGTATGTATTTTATGCTCTAAGACAGTTAAAAACGATTTATTTTAGACTACTATTTCATTAATATACATTTGTTGGCTTATCATTGATGCATTGGAGCAATTTGACATATTTTGTGCCAAACTTAGGTATCTAAAAAGATATTGTTCTGATATTTGGTATACTTATTGGCAATGATATTGAAAATCTCCAAACAAATCCCCGGTCATAGTGAACACATGGAGCTGAAAGGAAAAGGAAATCCTTTCTGGGCATTTTTACTCTGTTTCTTATTTTAAAAAAAATAACAGACCTGGGTTTAAGGCGCTATCAGAATCAGATGTTCAGGGGCCAGAGTGTATGATATGAGACATAAAGTGACTCTTTGAAATGAAGAATTGAGGGAATAAATATAGACAAAATATGTAAAAACAGCCACAAAATTCTGCAATAATTTAATAAATATATAAATAAATACATAGAAATATATCAATTATTGTTACTTATTTCTGCTTATTTTTACAAAAGCAGTTTATTGCTGCATTTTTCTTTATTCCTGCTGTTTTTTTTATTTCCAACATGTTTCTATTGCACAATGACATTTTACCCAGATATTAATTTTATGTCATATCTGAGCTGTATTCTATCTACTCATGACATGACATAATTTTAATTTTATATTTTTAATTTTATATTTTTTTATTTAATTTTTTTGATTAACATTACACACTTAAAAGACATAAAAGCTAGACCAGAAAGTGGTGATTATAGTCAGTTTTATTATATTTCTGATAAAACAAAAAGGTATTATTCTATGGAGGAGATTATAGATTTCTTTACCTTTAGTTAAAATTGGATTTAATAATCAAATCAAGCTTGATTTCTCACATTGAAAAAAAAAAAAAAAACAGCCACCATGTTACTCCTGGCCTGTTTCCAGAAGCTACAGTGTACGAGGTGCACCTGAATGCGTCATGCGTGGATTAAATGTACAGGTAAACGTACTCAGAGTCGAGAGGCCAGGCGACCACCCAGACAATCCCGTGTCCCATCGACCAGGCGAACCAGCCTCCGTCCGGGGAGAAGTCCACGCTCCAGGTCTCACATCCCGCCCGGCCCTCCAGAGACGGTGGGCGCCTGGTCTTCAGCTCCAGGATAAGAGCCGGGTCGGACGCTGGAGAAGAAGAGCGGAGAGGAAACATGAATTCAGCGGCTTGCAGGTTCATCTTTCACTGACAGGTAGCGGGGTCGTATCCTCCCTATTTTCTTACCACCGTCCCCGCTCGGCCGTGCGTGTTTTCTGGAGGTTTCTCCAGGGAGCGCTGCCTGGTTACGGAGCGTTGCGATGACAGCATGACCGAGCTCGGATATTGTATTAATAAATACGGGACTTACATGTCGTTTGTAGCTCCGCGTTGTTTTCCGTGGAGCACATCGTTTCCGTCTTCACATTCTTCGCTTTATGGCTCACTTCCTGGATACGTCGTCCCTGTTTGAGGAGACTCTCTCATGTCCGGATCGCTGCTCGGACTCTGCGTGGTTACTCCAGCGATACACTGTTCGTGTGTGCCAAGTGGAAAATGTGAGAAGAAACAAGATGTTCAGCTGATTTCCTGTTGTCTGACTCACTCTCTACCATTGGCTGCAATGTTTCACAACGTAGTCACGTTTTTCTTTGATTACGTAACCTCATTAAGCCCTCACCTACCACACTCCTCCATGAAATTATAATACCTAATTAGCCTGTTTCTTTCCACTGTTTATAAACATTCATGACATAACAACACGTGATTAAACTTTCATCTAGTGATGTCATTATTACAATATGATGATTTCATATTCTTGCCAACATCCAGATTTAAAAAAAAAAAAAAATGCTTTAATGTGTCATATATCACTCCCTAAACGTGCGTTATTGTAACTTGATTTTATATCTCAGATTTCTAGTCAGAAATCTGGTGTAATCTGAATTAACAGCCACGTCAAATCAATAACAAAACTATTCCATAATGCCAGGATTTATATCCAAATATGTCCTTTCATCTCCAGCAGGTTAGATTAAATTAAAGGTCCAGTGTGTCAGATTTAGGAGGCTCTATTTACAGAATGTGACAGAAATTGAATATATTATGCATAATTATGTTTACATTAGTGTAAAATCACCTGAAAATAAGACTTTTTATATCCACAGACCAATGCTGAAATCCGTCCATGTTAAATCAGACAGAACAAACTAAACACTGGTTTACACTTGCACTTTTCTCGGACTATATAGGATAGAGTGGGGCAGTTTTTTGCAAAAGGTTGTGCATGTGGCTGTGATTGTATAATGGTTAGTACTCTGCGTTGTGGCTGCAACAACCCAGGTTTGAATCTGGGTCATGGCAGTAGTGTGAACATGTTTCTCTTTAATATTAGTGCTGTATGTGTGCCTGTATGGTGTATATGCTCTGTTTACATCTTACTTGTAAACTTGCACAACAATAAAGTTTCTTAAAAGCAAAGTGTTAGCGACTACACAGGTACTACTAAATCCTATACACTGGTCCTTTATGGTCTTTCTTGTGCCCCTGCCTGGACCTGAAAAGCCTTTGCCCTTCCATCTTGACCCATTTATTATTTATTTGTCACGTTTTAATTTCTTTAAAATGTTGTTTTATCCTTTTAATTTGCATTGTTGTATCATATACTGGATGTCTGTTTGCATTATGGAAGCATGCTGAATTGCTTGTGTATTAAATATTCTATACAAAGAAGCCTGGCTTGATTTTTTTATTTTATTTTTTATACTGTATATATTTTAAAATGTTTTAAAGTGTCTTTGAATTCACTGAAAAGTGCTATAAAAATCTAGACTTTTTTCATGATAGACATTTGGTGTATAAAACGTCCTGGATGACATCTTCAAACGATACAAAAGCCAAAGTTATTCAATGTAATGTAAGACAAACGAAAGCACCAAATCCTAAGAACTGATAAGGGGGACTGGAGGGATATTTGATATTTCTGCATGATAAATGACTTGACTTAATCATTAAGTATCATAATAAATGCAGAATAATTTCCCATAATTGAGGATTTGTAATTTCAGCTTTGCTTTAGGGAAAAAGAAGAAAACGTTCCAGAGGTTAGAGACTGTGTTACAGTAAAGTTACACAATTTTCCTAACTTATTACATCATGGTGTAAGTGTATGACCTAATATTTATATGCAGATTGCCAAAATATTGTTATATTATCACACCAAGTCAAAAATGCAATTTACTCTCATTATGTTGTTGAAATGGTTCCAGTCTAGAGTCTAGCATGAGATAGTCACCGTTCATCTGTATGCTATGTGTACAATACAGGGTGGAGATGTACGTAAATCAGCGGTGACATATGACTGATGACAAAGCCATTTTTTCACCACCAAAGAAAAAAAAAAAAAAAAAAAAGGACGCCAACGATCACACGTTTTGTTGTGTTGTTCATTTACTGCATGAATCTCAATATCAGAGCAACATATTCAAAATGACGTACAAACAAATCATAGAAATAAGCTTACAAAACCCTGTTTAAAAAAACAAAAACAAATGAATAATCTTCCACCGATTCGGTTCACATTCTCATTGGGAGTAAATATTATATATCTTAAAATAAAACACTAAAAACACCCAATACCTAAAATGTTACAAGATCCACTGGCTCTTCTGTCTGTACAATTTCTTCCTGCTGCTCTGGACTTGTGTCAGCAGCAGTTTCTGCATCCTCATGATCACCTAAAAAAAAAGAAAAAAAAAAGGGAAGAGACATTTTTACACGACCACACATTTTTACACTTCGTTTTCAAACTATAATATCAATGCCACAATGTGGTCATACTCGATGGGATTCGATGTATCTGGACAAGCGTTGTGTGGCATCCGTTGGTTAACGGAGGCAGCCTGGGTACGTCATCTTGAAAGATATGTTCGTCTTCTGACTCCACCAAACTCAGAACATCTCCTCTGTCCTCCTCCACATGCCTAGAAAATGGAGCTATTATTAGAACATTTGAGGTGCATGTCCGAAACCGGACTATATGACAACAAATACCTGAGACGCTTTCACACGGCTAAATGTTATTAGCTGCATTCCAGGAGTTGTTTATCTATGTCCAGATTCCACAGAGGTTTAGAGAACTGAGTTCATTCACACTGGAAGAGTGACTTGGTTTTGTTAGCTTGTTGTCAGTAACGTGCCAAGTAAAGCAATGAATAAAAATACTGACATCTAGAAAACACAGATGCTCTGCAGATGTTTCATGAGGAAGGAAATGCAGTCAACAACATTAAATCAGGCCTCAAGGATACACACAGTGTATTTTGGTCAGAATAACTGGATTTAAAACATAAAAACTCCTGATTCACATGTACATACAAATAATCCACCCGCCACCCACCCGAACAAATTATTTTCTTCTATTTAGAGACCCGCACTCACATGGGCATTTCACTCCACTACTACCTGGTCCTGTAGGTGATTTATTTATTGTGTGTAGTTTATTGATGTATTTAGAGAGAGTCATTTTAAACATTTCTATGCACACAGTAATGTCACAGCAACTATTGTGGGACTTTTAAACAGGAAAACTACAAACTGGAGTTATAAACTTCACAGGACAGAAGACATTTTTAGTTTCTGGGCTACATTTCTTTAGACAGCTCTGATGGAGCTCAGCATTTAGGAGGGCTTAAACTATTTGTCTGTATGAACCTAGACTGTGTGAGTGTGATCTTTTGGATGTATAGAAGAACACAGAACATTCATTTACATTAGATCCTGACTAATCGTGTCAGCGTATCAGGAGATTTAAATAATCAATGAAGTTACGCTGCTTTGCCTCATATATACACGCACATTAAGAACAGCTCTTAATGGAGAGGCACTTCACCCTATTTCACCCAGCCGCCATCAATCAGAATGTTATTTTTTTATGACTTGTGTCCAGCGTGTATGCACTAGAGTAGTGGAATGAAAGAGGGACAACATGCAGCAGAATAAGATTGCAAACTGAAGTTGTTGTTGATCACTTGCAGCCGCTACCAGCCAGGTAGTCAATAAAATATCTTTTTCAACACGTCTTTTTTGCGCCACATAATAACTGTTTAATTTAATGGATTGGGTCACTAAAATAAGCATGCAGTATTAGGTAAATAAATATGAGCTACTCACCCGAAGCCACCGCCTGAAACAGAAATAGGAATAGAAATTGTGAAATTAGCAGGTTTTTATGATTTACATTTTTGTGTCAGTTTTCAGACGCAAAACTATGTGAAAATTGAATGTGTGCAAAAGGTCATTTGTTGCATGCATTTATGACTTCCGTGCTTATTTTGCAAAGATGGACAAAAGTTACCCAAGCAAATTCGGTGTCGGCTGGAATAAACTGTTTTAGCTATGATAGCAGCTGATCCCACGATCAGTGCAGCTATAAAGATCCCGATGATGGCTCCTGTGTATGCAGAAGAGGCTGTTTGAGAAAAAAAAAACAAGACAACAGGAGAAGGTTATGAAGCAGAAAAAGGGAGGAGCAGCAGGTTTATCAGCATTCCAGAGGTCCACACCTGTAATGACTGGCTCATTGTTTGAGTCTCCTGGTTCATTCATATGTACAACAAAAGAATAAATACAACACTTTTGTTTTTGCTCAATTAAAAGAGTTTGTGAATGCACACAAAAGGATTATTTACATTATGTCTCTATATCTATATTATATCTCTCGAATTTTGTTCACAAATTTGTTAAAAACCCTGGTAGAAGACATCAAAGTCCATCCACCTGACAGGTGTGGCAAAGCAAGATGCTGAAAAAACAGCATGACTATTAGACATGTGTGCCTTGGACTGGTCACAATAAAAGGCCATTCTATTGCTACAGCACTGCTGCAGCAGCATAATGCTGCAAAGATATGCACATTTTCTGTTATCTGAAAGTTCTTGCATGGCCTGTCACCCACTGAACATGTTTTGGATTTTTTAAATCGTCTCATCTCTCACTCACTTCTCACAGTGAGGTAGACTTCCAGCTCACGGACAGAGAGGGGTTCTCGCTGCGGCAGAAGTAGACCCCTTCGTCGTCCTTGCTGATGTTGTGTATGGTCAGCTTGAAGGAGGGGCCTTCCTCAGACAAGACGTACTTCGAACCAGGTACAATGACCTCCTGCTGGAGCCCTTTTCTCCAGGTGGTGTTTGCAGGAGGGATCGACGTGGTCTCGGTGCAGGTTAGAGTTACACTGGTCGTCTCCTGAGCCATGGCCAGCGGCTCACCTTGAGGATACGGAGGCTCTGGGAGAGATGGACAAACAATGAATGGATTCTTCTTTTTTTTTTTTTAAAACATGACTGATCCAGTCCAATATGTTTGTCGTATTACGAAGTGTAAAATATGACAAAGGAGACTCTGAACTGTTGAGCAGCTGAAATGCTACACCATGCAAGAATGGGAATTACATCAAGTGGTCTCCTCAGTTCTCAGACATTTGGAGAAGTACTCCTGACATATACCAACATATGAATGTGTAGACGTGTAGTGGTAGACAGGTAGAGTTCAAAGCTTTACAAAGAATGCTGATAAGCTAAGGCCAACAGTTTTGCGTCACCTCATTGTTTGCAGTTTCTGTCCTGTGATGATTACACTATTGACTGACTCACTAACAGTTCACATATCCTCAATGCAACAGTGTGTCCTCATGGGCACTCTACCAACTGTGTCTCACTGGCTGCGTTTGTATATGCAGCAGTGCTTAAAATTGAAGGCAAACGAATGAAGGTTGAGGTTATTAAGGACGATATCATTTATGATACTTATTAATTGTGATCGACTCATGCAGATGGTTTCGTATTTATCTGGTCAGAGAATATGATGTCGGCAGTTTTACTGGGACTGTTTCCTTGGTCAGAAATCTTCCATCGACCATGAGGCATCTCCAACATTGGAGCTTCCGATGATAAATAGGTGTTTGCAGCTTTAAAAAAAACTCTCTTCCCAGAAACAGTGTCAGTTACTCTGGATCTGAGCTGTGGATTAGATCTGAGCTGTGAATAGTTTCATTGTGTGTTCCGTGGATTATCCAGAGTAACAGGGACATTTAGGTGGGAAGCAAGATTTAAGGTCTTTTTAAACGTACTTTTTCAATGCTGTGAATGCCTCGAAACAAGATAACATTGACCTTCATTGTATGGGGTGGAGGCAGAAATCTCTGAAATGGATATCTCAAAAATAAATCCATGTTAACCCCAATGTTAAAAGACTTTCTGCATGACAGAGACCACAAAACCTGAACAAATAAAACCAAAATATGAGAAAACTTGGACGAACTGAATGTTTAAATTTAAATATATATGAAGAATACTGAGCGTAAGTGAACACTGTCCACAATTGTTGCTTGCTGAAGGGTCCCAGTGCAGCTCAGTGGCCTCTAAAGTGGAAAGCACATAAAAGATTCAACAGTTGGACATCTCAGAGGCTCATTTCACCACAACATCCTTACTGAGGGTAAACGAACACGACTTCTTCTTTCCTGGAGCGAGTGCTAGGTGCTGGGCCATGCACCTCAGTGTCTGGCTGTCGTGCAGCGCGGAGCGGTTCAGTGTCACAGACAGGCTGGCCGTCACCTCAGATGCGTAGACGTGTCCTTTCCAGACAGCTCCCTGGTCGCCCTGGTCTTCCCCCCAGCGTAGCGTCGGGGTGGGATACGCTCCAAACCAGGTGCAGTTGAACTGGATGTGGGAGGCGTCCTGTGCTGGTACCCACATACACTCTGGATGTCTGTCTGGAACATCTAGACAAGACAAAAACATCAATAAGGGAGCAAAAAAAATACAGAAATCAACTTTGGACTGCTATCGTTTAATTATCCAACTGATTTACAGCAGTAAAAAAACTGTGCATAAGGTCAAATTAAGTCCAAATAGTGATGGATTTTTCTTTTTCTTTTAAAGTTTAGCAGAGGAAACTATTTTGTGCACATAAGACAACTTGATAATTAATTTAATCAGTAACCTTTGTTTCAACTTTCCCTTATATTTTAATTCTCTTTAGATAATAAGATCATCAGATATCTAAAAGTACATTTAAATATTGGTGAATAGCATCCATTATTCTTAATAGATCCTAATAGATTTCTCATTAATGCACTGCACTCAATTCCTAACCCTAACCCTCCTATACCATAAAATAAGCCTGTTGTTATACGGTTACTACAATCATGCCACAGTTATCACTCACCTATCTAAATCATTCATTCTGAATTCTGCTCATGGTACTTACAGTATACTAGCAGCTGTGTGCTCTTATTGACTGCCTGGTGAGAGATGGTGTTGTTGGCCCTGCAGCTGTAAACTCCTGAGCACTGGGCTGAATGTCTTTATTGTGAAGCCCAGCCAGGATTCAGAGGTCGAAACCAGCAACTCGTTGTTCGACGAGGCACCTGTGAAGGACCAGCGGAGTTCCTGTGAGGGGTACGACGAGCTGGAGCAGTTTAAGGAGATGGTCGTACCCCGATAGGCGATGAGTGTGCCATTGGACAGGGCAGTGGCTGGACCGATGGATGTAGATACATTTTCTGGACCACCTGAAAGGAAGACAAACAGTGCTGTTCAATAAAGCATCATCACACATTTTTCTCAAGAGTACATTTGTAATGTTGCTTTTTATGATTTGTTTGATCATTATTAACAAGCCTGAATTGCCTGTAATTGTAACAAGTAAGATTTCGTGATACAAATTCTGACAGTGTAACTTGTGTTTATCCTTTAATATCAAGCTGAGAGGTATTGATCGCTTGATAGATCTATGTAGCATCGTAATGGAAGTGTGGTCAGGGACCAATGATCTGTTAAAGTCAAAGATGAACACAGACTTTGCTGCTCAGATGTGAAAGCAGCATTAATGGCAATGGGATCTTCTTTAATACATGTTTCAAATTTCTTTTCTAGTGCAGTGCTGAAGCAATTAGTCAATTAATTTGGAGGTTTTCAGTTTCTCAACTTATGAAGACGTCACCTTGGGCTGCAGAAAACTGTGGATGGCATTTTTCACTATTTTCTGACTTACAGAATAAAGAACACATTGAATGAACAACTGTTACACGAATTATCGAATTTGTCCGTACTGGGCTACTGTAGAAACATGGCTGACTCCATGGAAGAGGACCTGCAGCATCTGTAGATATGAAAGGCTAACTAAAGCATAACGGTTCTCATTTTCAAATGATTATACACTAATGAAACAGCTATACATATTATTTACCATTTCATTTCTATCTGCACATTATTATTATTTCTCTGTTATTTTAAAGTTTGGTCCATAAAACTGTTATATGGGTAGTGACATATTTTAAAGCTCAAGGTGAACATGTGAACAGACAGTTTACTATTACATAAAAGAAAATCAGCAGAAGCGATGTTTGGCATTTTTGATTAGAAAACTAAATAAATGATTTCTTGATAGAAAAATCTTTTGCTTTTCTGTCATTTCTTTCAAATCAATTGGCAAATTGTCTCTAAACTTAATGATTTATTTAAAAAAACATGACACATTAAATCATAAAGTAAACTAAATGTCAGTTGCATCCTACTCGGAGGGCTTCTTTATTTCTGTTTCTGTCCTGCACAGTATCATTCATCCAGTGGTGGAATATAACTATAAACATGTAAGCATTGTAGTGAAGGATAAATTTGAGGTACTTGTACTTTAGTCTTTTCTTTTCATGCCACTTTCTACTTCTACTGCATTTCAGAGAGAAATAATGTACTTTTCACTTAACTACAATTATTTGACAGTTAATTTACAAATGAAGATTTCTGCAAACAAACCCTATAAAATATGACGTTTTGTTATAAATTTAAATACCCAACAGTGAGTACGATACACCTGTGATGATCAGTCTCTTCATCGATTGACAGGAAACAAACTAGCAACTATTTTTTCAGCTCCAGTTTTGAGGATTTTCTTTTTCATAATCAACAAAACAAACTCTGTAACCGTGACACCTGAAAGAAAACAATGAATGAATGAATGAAGAATGTATTTTTTTATACTTACATACTTTTACATGCAGGACTTTGTAATGGAGTCTTTTTACAGTGTGTTATTCAAGTAAGTGGCCTGAACACAGCACTGCCTGCAAGGCCTTGTCTGATATGTGGAAGAGCCAGTTTGTGTCTACTAGAAATGCTGCTTCAATATAGATACTGGACTCATAACAGGGCATGCAAGTGCTTACTTACTGGCTACTTGAAGCACGACACGTGCCACATAGCTGATGTTGCCTATGGTGGAGTTGCACAGGTAGATGCCCTCATCTCCAGGTATCGCCCCGTTGATGTTCAGACTCCCATTGGGCAGGACTGCGAGCCGCTGACCGGCAGGTGAAGGACTCGGTGAAGAACCACCACCTCGTATGACTTCTCGTCCATCTTTCATCCATGTCGTTAAAGTCGGTGTTGCAGTACCGACGTCGTAACACGGAAGTAGAACGACGTCGCTCAATGCGGCTGTCACCACCGTTTCGGTGGAGCCATTACCCGAAACCTCCGCTGCGACAAGAGGAGGGAGAAAAAAAAAAGAAAGCGTGAGGAGAGTTTTCATACTCACCTGTGTTACCTGGCTGTCGGCTATCAATAAAAACTCACCTGTCGCAGATAAACACAGTTGTAGAAGCGCTACAGTTGCGACTATCTTCATGATAACTTTCCAATTGGCTACATCACCCTTCAAAAGAAGTGAACAAAAGGTTTCCAGTCCAAACCTGTCTGACTAGTGCACCTGTGAGAGCCTGTCTGTAGCACGCGGTAACACACAGGACCCCAGTCTGCCCATTATAAACCACAGCAGACAGACTACAATGTCAACTGAGGTGACCGGTCTGACATGATGTGTCCCTCTTGTCTCTGTCTCTCTTTATTTACTCAAGCATGCTGATCCGGAAACTTTGGCACGAATAAACCACACCCTGATTTCACCTTGTTAAAGGTACAGTAACAATATTTTTCTTATTTATTGCAAGATGCTAAATAATAATAATAATAATTAGTATTTTTATTGTTGTTGTTGTTTTATTACTATTTATATTATTGTTGTCTTATTTATTCACGTTTTTTTTTAAATGGCTATTGCTATTACAGTGTTCTTAAATCTTTATTTCGTCTTGCTTTTGCTTGACCTCAGCTGATCAGCTGATGCTATAAGTAAAAGTCCTGCAGTCTCTATTTACAAAATATGAAAATATAAAATATATGTTTTGGATTTTGGGATATTTTCTTATGTTTTTTTGGATTAATATCACTGCTACATTAATATGTATGTTGTATTGTACTGCTGTTGAGGTTGATTTTACTGTTGGATAGTTTAATCTACAGAAATGCATCATATTCGATAGCATCAAAATATGTTTGTAGAGTAGCTGTCCTGTGAGACCCACCTCTAAAAACTTTTCATTAAGAAAAACAGCCTGTTTATTGCGATGATACATTTTCCATTTAATCAAAGCGGGGTTTTCAATAGAATATTTAGATTTGATCAACCCATAAAGGAACATTTAACCTTCTAGCTTATCAGAAAAATGCTATAAATCACCAAATGTGGAGATACATGACCCCAAACCTTTTCACTGGACAGGATGGGTTATGAAAAATTGTAATATGAAAAATAACTGTTGTAATATCTGCCTCTGAGATGTAAGACTTAAATACAAGTACAAGTGGCATTCCTAAAATGTGTAATTAAGTACAGTACTTGTGTAAATGTACTTACATTCAGTTACATTCCACTGCTGAATATTATTATTTCAGGCCCGAATTATATCATGAAGCTAAAATTAGCCACATTATTGCAGCATTCACATAGAGGGAAGTGATGTGACAAAATCTCAGTTTTATGTGTGCACGTGTGTTTTGCATTCTGTGGCATGCAAATTCAAACCAATACCATTTAGTGCCATCATCCATTTACTGCACCTGGCTGCTATAAACTACTGTGATTACCACTAACCCCATAGAGGAATCTTAATAAGAAGGGGAAACATGTTGCTCTGTTTTGACATGTAAAATATTCCTCAGTTAAACAATACTCTCACAGTCAGACCCCAGTTGCTAAAAATGGGACGTCTGAAAACAGAAAGTGTGTTAATGGAGCATGTGAGCTGGAGGAGGGACCAGCACAGGACGGGTGATGTGATTGACAGACGTTTTAGCAAACCACAATCCCCGTGACAGTGAGGCGACAGCGCCCTCTGGCGGCCGCACGCAGCTGGTGCTGTTTGTGTCGTTCACGTGTAGTCGGGAGTAGTGGGGAAAAAACACAATTTACCACATTGTACCACACAATAAACATCAGTGGGTTTATTTACCTTCCATTTGATTTAGGGTTATAATTAAGAAGGCATATAAGCATATATGATTACTAATATATCACCACTATGGTCACGACGGGCAGCAAACTTCATAATGACATACAAATGGGACTTAAAAATCAAAACTAGCAGGTGTTATTAACGCTGCAGCAGAGAATTAACTTAACAAAATATGATTAACATCTACTATAGTTCGTTTAAGGCTGATTTCAAATAGTGATATAAAGATATCTTCGATTCAAATCGGTCAAATTGTTAGCCAACCCTCAGTTGCTGTATTTTTTTGCTGGTCCTTGAACGCATCACTTTTTGGCAGTTTTTAAGTGAGCCTGCTGAAAGCAGCGTTTGCAGTTCAGTCAGAAACGTCTGCAAGTGAAAATGCCCGTAGATTTGAGCCAGTGGACCGGGCCTCTTGCCCTACCTGAGGTCGAGGAACAGCCTTCAAAGCCTCTGACAGTTAAATACGGCTCTGTGGAGATCGACGAGCTCGGGAAAGTGCTCACACCAACCCAGGTTAGTCAGCTAACTAATGTTGGCTAGCTAGGCTAACAACTCAGCTTTGCGTCGTTTATGAGCGCTGTCCTAAAAGCGCTACGCCAACACGTGTTTCATTCAACACACGCTGCTTTTTTAGTATATTATTTGATCATGGGCGTGTTTGTCAATGTTTGGCAACAATGGATTAGGTTACATAATGTTTACAGCGTGTCTGCAGATGTTAATAGGAAAGCGAATAGCGCCCCCAAATGGACGCAAGAGCCGCCAAAGCTCGAGGCATACAGCCATCCAAACATCAAGTAGACACCGGTTATAATAACTCTTTTTTTTTTTAACCTGTGTTCACCGACAGGTGCAGAACCGACCCACATGCATCGAGTGGGAAGGATGTGACTCCAGTAAGTTGTACACTTTGGCCCTGACCGACCCCGATGCTCCCAGCAGGAAAGACCCCAAATTCAGGCGAGTAGAGCAGCACTGCTGCTGCTGCGTTTAAGTACTTAATAAGACCTGTGCATAGCAGCTTATATTTTGTCTGAAATATTATCTGGCTTTAAATATGTCAAGAATATAGTTTTAATGAGTATTCAGTGTATTTACTAGTCTAAGATTTAAACTCTGTAATGACAGAACCTCAAGTCTATGACTTTATAGTGCTTTTGTAAACATAAGATCAACGATTTAATCGTAATTAACTAGATTTTTTTTTTTTTAAACTAAAGGGAGTGGCATCACTTTCTGGTGGTCAACATGAAAGGGAATGATGTGTCATCCGGCTGCGTCTTGTCCGATTACGTGGGCTCTGGTCCTCCCAAAGGCACAGGTATGAGAGTGAT
>JAAROE010000059.1:0-52572 GCA_036365135.1 Miichthys miiuy | reverse complement strand
TTCTTAACTGGTTATGTAATAATTTACGGACCACATTAAATAAAACTTTAACAGAAACACATGAAATTCAGACACAACTAATAACAGATGCTAACTTAAGTATAAGGTACTGGTACAAAACAACAAACATATTTAATATATTACTTTATAACAGACTAATTAGCTCAGGATTCTCGCACATCGCTGTACCGACAGCAGGTGAAAAACGGAGCTGAAAGGTGTGCAGCGTTTTGTTATTTACAAAGAAACGATGCAAATCTGCTAAGTGTCTTTAAGCTAAGCTAACTAACAGAGAGCTCGCTGGAACAAAAGCGGCGCTGAAACTTGCAGTAAAATGTGAACTCAGGTACCATCAACGGTTCTCCACTCCGGTTTATGTTTCTGTGTTTTTTCCCATGTCTCCGTATTTATATCAGAAGCTTTGCGGTTATTCCAATTGCGTTAACACTCAGTTTAAGGGTTGTAACAGTTTTCTTTGCAACAAGAAAGCTAGCAGGAACCGGAAGTTACCCCAAAACAAACGATGTGCTTCCGGTGCAACAAATCAGCGCGCTGAATTCGAGCGACTTTTTCTGACAGCACAGCGGAGGATCGTCGATAGTTTCTTTGGGTACCCAAACTTTGATTAATGCAAGTGTTCAGAGTGATAACGTGAATGGCGTGAGGTGTTTGGTTCAGTGTAGCATACTTGTTAGCTTCAGACTACTAGTTTGAGGGATGTTAGCGTTAGCCAGCTATGTTAGCTTGCTACAACCAACGTCGCCAACTTACCTAAGCTAGCTAACAACACAGGGAAGTGCCTTTAATTTATCAATGAGGACTAACTGCTGAATGTTGTTCGTGTCTCCAGTTTTACAGGAATGGAGGGTGACATAGTCGAAAATGGAAATCCAAAACAAGAAATCCCATGGAGGTCCATGTTAAATCTCACAGGTGAGCATTATTACTATTTATTTGACAGTTATGGTATGGCCGGTGTATCGGTTTAACTAGCGACCCTGTTAACTGGTGCTTATCAGACGTATGCGTCTGTGGTTGCCGTAGTTACGGCAGCTGTTGAAAAAGACCGAACTGTTTTTTAATGTTGTGACGTTAATGGAAAAGAGAGACATTCGCGAGGACTGCTGTCTGTTTTCAACTACCACAACTACAGACGCCTCAGCTGACGGTCATCCGTTAACAGGGTCCCTCGTTAATCCAAAACACCGGTAGATTCGCTCTGAGCGGCGTGAGCGGCGTCACCACGACCACATGGCCCATGCAAACACAAACAAGTGAAGGCAGATAGATAAGACAGAGGACTGATGAATGTCATGAAGGCTGACGTACAATCACAGCGTCAACATTACTGTCCAACTACAACTTTACAACTTTGTGCAACACTTTACTCTTACAATCAGTATTCCACTAGTAATTCTACTTTCCGTTTATTATTTAGTGGGTGGTGTTGTCATACAGGAGTGCATTATATTGAGAGGTGTTTCTAATGTTATCGCCCTCTCATGTATGTAAATATTAGGAACACCTCTAAGTATAATGTTGTCCACTTTAACACTACTACAAACTACAACCTCAGTAGTAAACATAATAATTAAATTAATACCTCTCTGACATTGTCAACAAAAAACTAAAAGATTTATAGGCTTCATAAAAATAGAATTTATGGCAGTCATTGCAGTGGATCACGTTGGTTGCACTGGTGTACCTAATAAAGTGGCCGGTCCGTGCATATGTTGATTAAGGTCCCCTTCATTTTTATTTAACTAAACTTTTTTCCCCAATATTTTACATTCATTTAATTATGTAATTTTGCACATGTGTCTGACCTAAACCCTGTTAAACCCAGACAAAATGTTTATGAATATGTAACTGACATAAAACAGAAACCAAAATGAATACTGGTACAGTTACGGCCATCACAGGTGAGAAAATAATATATTTCTTTATCTTATGATTATATAATTATGTAACTGCACACTGTAATCATGTTTCCATTCTTGTTCATGTTTCAGCACAGCTAAACTGTCCGATGTGAAGATGCACATTCTGGGTCTCCTGCATCGCCACAGCATGGTCTTTGGAAATTTCAGATGGACAGAGTTTGATGAAGACTTCCTCCAGAAACATGTAGAGTCTGTGGTTCTAGCTGATCTTGACCCAATGGTAATACTTTGTTGTTGTTGTTGTTTAAAAGTTTAAAAGTTTTTTTGTTGTTGTTTATTTCTTCTTCTTCTTTTCACGCTTATGCCCACTCAGCCCATTGATTTGAAGAGTTGCTCTATCAACATTCACATCTTCACTCTGAATGAGGACGAACCCAGCACGCTCAGTTTGGAGGAAGATGAGGAGCTTTCAGCAGCCAATCACTGGTTGCTGCCAGCAGGTGACACTAGACAAGACTTAATACAGGAAGTGATTATTCTACAGACTATCGCTTAGGCATACAATATATTAGTCAACCAGACCTAATGTGATACTAAACCCAAAATATCTTTTGAGTATGAACACATCGCCTGTAGTTGAGAAGGGTTCTCCGCACTTTTTCCAGCAATGTGCAGCTGAATCAGGTGCTATATGGCTAAATGCACTGCTCCTGTCATGTCATGCACGATATTGTAAAAGTAAAAGTGTTTGGAACGTACTGAGACTGAATTATAGCCTCACCAATACTGCTTCTTCAAGACTGATTCTGAACTTTAAAAATCACAATATTTATACATATATGTATCACAGTGTTTCTAAATGACCTTAATCCTATTTTGGCATTTCTGTACAGCAATCAATTTTTACTTAATACCTGACATACATACAGATTCTGCTATATCTGGAATAAGCTAATATCGTAATATAAATGGGTTCCTTTTTCTTGCAGTACAGGTGAACTGTACTGCAAGAGTTGTTTGAGAAGATTCTGTGAACATTTTGCTACTTTTTTCTGCTGTGAAAACCTGAAATTCATTGAAATCCATTCTATGATCTGAACCAAACCTGATCAAAGTTTTCTCAGTTATGAACAAAACTACAGTTGCTTATAACCACTTAAGCTTTCGAGGATCAATATTGCATAACTTTGTCAAGCGTTAATGTAATGAAATGAGTCATATTTTATGTTTGGTGATTAGCATTAGCAATAAACAGCCTGTATGTGTACTTGTTTTTTCGCCTCAGCTCTGTGTTGCCTGAAGGACTTTGGCTTATTGTATTTTTTGTAATATTTCTTTAAAATGACTCGGCCTTTGTTTGTTTGTTTTAACAGCTGAATTTCATGGGATTTGGGAGAGTCTGGTATATGAGAATGGAGTCAAAACTCAGGTAAGAAAAAGTGTAATATCTGAAAAGAGATGAGAGGAAATGATTACATAACTTTTTAACATAGCTGAACTTCACATTGTTTCCCCCCTCCAGCTCCTGGATTATGTCACAACAACAATTTACTTCTCTGACAAAAATGTCGACAGCAACCTGATTTCTTGGAACCGTGTGGTGCTTCTTCACGGTAAATATGTATTGAGCAATCACAGTAATGTTTATTGGTAGAGGTTGCATCACAGGCGATGTGTGTAAATTAACTGATTTGTCACTGTGTATGCCCAAATTCAGGACCCCCGGGCACAGGGAAAACGTCACTGTGCAAAGCTCTTGCCCAGAAGCTGTCAATCAGATTATCAAGTCGGTAAGACAATCCACATTTTTGTGAAACCGCTTTAGTACTAACTACACCTGCTCCTTTTATTTCAAAAATACTCTCCTGCAGGTATTCTTATGGGCAGTTTGTCGAGATAAACAGTCACAGCTTGTTCTCAAAGTGGTTCTCAGAGGTACACCTGGCTCCTTTTTATACTTAATGGTTCAGGTGGAGGATGCTCTTGAACAAAATGATAATAATTTGGTCGTTAATCGTACCTTTGTTACAGAGCGTAAGCTGGTCACGAAGATGTTTCAAAAGATCCAACAACTGATTGACGACAAAGAGGCTCTTGTGTTTGTTCTTATTGATGAGGTAAAAATCGTTGAAAAGAACTGATTGATTGATAGTGGAGCCTTATTCTGAGGCCCTAAAATTCACTTAATAAGAACTTGCCCTCCAGATCTCCTGAAATATATCAGACTTTGTTGTGACTTGTACCTTACTTATCCCATGTTCTCTAAAGACTGTCTCTGCTGTGACTTAGTTTGTTTGTGAAACCCGCTTTATGACATGCAGGTGGAGAGTCTGACAGCAGCAAGGAATGCCTGCCAGGCAGGAACTGAGCCGTCTGATGCCATCCGAGTGGTCAATTCTGTCCTCACTCAACTAGACCAGATCAAACGGTCAGGAAACAAAGTAGTCTGTGTCCTCAGCACAGTCTATGTACTGTTTAAAACCTCTGTCTTATAGCAAATGAGACCAGAAGCCTTCATTTTGCATTCTTGCACTCACTCTTAGTTATGTCCTATTTAGACATATCTGTTCCGTGTTGACTTTGGGCTCACATTTCAGACATTCCAACGTCGTGATCCTAACGACCTCCAATGTGACAGAAAAGATAGACTTGGCGTTTGTGGACAGAGCTGACATCAAGCAGTACATCGGACCGCCATCTGAGGAGGGCATCTATAACATCTACCTCTCCTGTCTGGAGGAGCTGATGAAGGTGACTGAACAATGTAGCAACATTTATAACGCAAAGCACTTTTACTTCCACGTTCAAACTTTGGGGCTTATTTTGAGAGTGATATGATTCTACAAGTTTGCAGGGGATTGCATGAGTTGTGTGGAATTGACACAACACAAAATGAAGGTGGCCACAAAGGTGCAAAGCTCAACAGCAGCTCTTCTCTAAAACACCATTTAAAAAAACACAAAGCACATTGACATTTGATGGTGAGATAATTAGTGAAAGAAGGAACAACTGTGCCCTGACAAGACAACATTTAATAGGGTTGATAAATTACAATTTCCCACATGTCTGTACTTCATGTTTGACATGTGCAGTGCCAGATCATCCACCCTCGGCAGCAGCTGTTCACCATATTTGAGCTGGAGACGATGGGCTATGCAGAGACTGAGGTATCCGAATTCAGTCTGAGACTGAGGAACATTGCTCTGTGAGTACAACCTTCCATAATGCAATAGCACCCAAATCACACTGTCTCTGTGCTCTAAGCATAACATCGAGTGCCTGCGAGAAGTGAAGCTGCCAGCGGCTAATGTTTTGTTTTTCTTTTCATTTCCAGAAAAAGCAAAGGTTTGAGTGGAAGAGCACTCAGGAAGTTACCATTTCTAGCCCATGCACTGTTTGTTAAGGTAAGTGTTTGATTTTCTACAGAGAGTGTAGGGAAAAAGGAGTCGATTGTTTCTTTAATGTAGTTTGTTTGCCTGCAGACGCCGGTGACTATTGAGAGGTTTCTGGAGGCAATGAGCAGAGCGGTGGATAAACAGAAAGAGGAAAAAGCTAACCTCGCAACGGTGTCTGAACTTACTCAATGCCCAAAGGCTGACACATGATTGTTCATGATCTCTCAGTCGCATGTCTTGTTTGTGGCCTGGAAAACTACAACTACACTTTTTTTTAATAAAGCTTAATCTGTTCATTCGGCAGCACTATGTTGAATATATTTGTATGTATTGCCCGTTTGGTTTTAAGATGTACTTAATGCTTAAATTTTCTTTGTGCTATTAACCTAAGTGTTTACTCTGTTCTCAGTTTCAAAGTGATATTTTTATGTAACATGAAGCTTTAACCTTAACAGCGGCGGCTTTTTTTTCTCATGCTAAAGGGATACTTCAATTTCTATTTGCATAATTTATTGCCATTAGCTACCGTATTGATATCACTGCATACACGTTAGCTCAGTCTGTGGATTTTGTTTGAGATATCCCATTGAAATGGCAGCTTGTCGGACAGAAATGAACAGCAGTCCTATAATAGGCCAGAAGCCTCAGTGGACAAAGAAGTATCAAAAATACAGTATGCAATTTCACCACTTTGTGGTTTATATGTTTCTGTTTAACTGCTTCTATTTTCTGCTGTTAATTTCTATAAAAGGCTAATGTTCATGTACTAAACCAGCCTATGTTGAAAAATGTTGCCTTTAAACTTTAAACCACAAATCCTCTTTAACCTCTGTGTTCATTACAACTTTATTTTTGCATTTTGCATTGAAATAAAGAATTTTGTTTAAGAATGTGTAGTTGCAATGCTGTATTTGAAGTAGATGAATTTTGGAAATTTTAACAAAGCCTTGGGGCCACCACTTGGTGGCGTACAGACGCTGTCACGCAGTTTTACGTGTGGCCTAAGACTGATTTTATCTGGTGTATTTTATGACGCATGATAAACAATAAGGGCAGTAAGTGGAAATGATCACAGCAATAAAATGAGATTACAGCTGATCTTGAACTCATCTCATTTTATGTAAATAACTTTCCAAGGAAAAAAACAAATAAATATATATATATATATATATATATATATATATATATATATATATATATATATATATATATATATATATATATATATATATATATATATATATATATATATATATATATATGAATTAAAATGTGTATATGAAAGTTAAATAAAAGTCTGATTGTGTTACTAACAGTAGTCTCTTATTATCATAGACAGAGACATTATCAAAGTGAAACAAAACAAAAAACGTTGAAAGATGATTCAGTTTTGTATCAGTTTGTACGTACAGTTTACATGAACATATCAGTGGCTCCATTGTTTGTATGAACATGTTTTGCATTCTGTGAATGCTCTACTGCTTTGCATGTCAGCTGCCGGTTCAGACAATGTGCCCTTTGTTTGTTGTTGGGCAACAGCTTTTCACTCCACTTCAAAGGTGGATTCTGTTGGCTGTTCCTGAATGTAAAAGGAAAGCAAACATTGAGTTCTTCTTTACTCACACGCTTAATTCCTACTCGATTCTAATCACTGTCACCTTTAAAATGACCTTTTCTGTGGGTGTTTTTATTGAGCACATTTCACATGAAATTTCGCTGGATTTGATTTTACTGTCTCGAGTCTGTCATTAAGATCAAACAAAAGATATACACTCTTTTTATACTCTAATCAAGGTCTTCAAGGACAGATTGTTTTTGAAACCCAGAATGGACTTTCCTGCATAAAGCCAACATTTCATTAAAGAAACATAACTGTTGTTTGTGTGAATTACCCGCTTAATGCCACCTTATCCTTTTACATCTAATTGTTTGGCACCCGCTATTTTCATGCTGCAATGAAGTTTTTATGTGAGATGAATTGCATGAGGAAGCTGTACTTTCTCTAATCTGATCAATGATCACAAAGTCGAGTGGAAAAAGGAAGATAGAGAAAGGGAGAGCTGTAAGAACGGGCATGGTAAATAAAACCATAATTGCTCTGTCTGGAGGCCCTTTTTCTTTTGACTGTAGTTGGTCCAAAAGCAGGCAGCTGTTAAAAGGCAATCAAGACGCAGAAAGAAGAAAAGTCAAAAGCCTTATTGTTACGGGGTTTTATCACAGTTCCAAGCAGTTTGAAAATGTCAGAAAACTCCAAACAAAACAAATAGTCTGATGTTTATCCTCTCAACCGTTGTTCAGGTACATGGCTGAAAGCAATGGAATATCATCGCATGTGCCAATGGTGATTCACATAGGGAGGGGATTAACTTACACACATACTTATAGGCATGTTAAGAAGAAACTGAACAGAGCTGCACACAAAACCATGGAAACTATCGCTCATTTCTCTGAGTACAAAGTCACAGATTGAACTTGAGTCTTAAAGAGCTTTATGATTTACATTGATATGATCTTTAAGATGATAAAAGTTTAGAAAAAAAAGCACTTTTGCAGGCAGGAGGTCCACATCCTCTGTACAAATACAGTCCATAAAACATATGCTGTGTCAGGGCTTCTCAATTCTTCATCCACATGACAGCCTTTGATGATAAACCAGGACTTTTATCCAAGTGAACATTGCCCTTAAAAGACAACTTCAGCTCCTTCTCTCTCTCTCTCTCTCTGTTTCCAGTCTAAACCAGACTGTCAGTCAGAAACTGTATGAACAGTTGTTGTTTCTGCTTGACTTTTTTTTTTTTTGCATCCCATATGTGCGTCATCCATTTAAGTGGGATGTTAGGGGGAGTAGGAGAAAGAGGTTGAGGGAGAGATACCTTGTAAAGAGGCAGAATCCTGGGAGCCTGGCTGCATAAAGCAATGGTGATAATTAGGCACGGCAAGTAGGATCAAAGAAAGCTGCCATCAATGAGTTATGCAAATGTCGGCTCATGCTGTCAACCAAAGACAGTGATCTGAGAGTTCTGTGTCTATGAGAAGTCAAATGGCAGACAAATTGTCAGGAAGAGCAGTATAGCTGTACTCCCCATTCATCATGGTATGGTAGTGAAACTGGGACACTATGATATAGTATAATTCTGACAGAAAATGAGGTGTTCTTAAAGTAGCGCAGACAATACATGTCTCTTATGTTCCTCCAGGCAGAGCGCCTTTGTTTAGATAATAAAGGATAAAGATATGGTTTAGTGCATGGACTGTAATTTCTTCTATGAATGCGACACTTTGAAGCAGCGAGTGCGTGAGTGATTGACACCCACTGTACAATAAAAGTGTATGCCTTGATAGCACGCAAAAGATCAAAGTAATATGGCTCCTTGTTTTGAATATAATCTGCACAGGAGTGGAATATTTACAAAACACTAACATCACATTTATGTTTTCAAAATGTTTCCTAAGTAAATGAATATTCATAACAGTTGGCATGTATACAAGTCCCTGCTTTAACAACCTGCCAAAGGAAACTAACTATAAAACTGCTAAAGGGCTTTTGATGTGTGGTAGGTTAAAGTACAGCATGTTCTTCCTGGTTCTTTTTTTCAAAACAAAAGTTTATCTTTAGCACCTTTAGTACTCAAAGAAAACAAATAATGTAAATTATAATGGCGTTAGAACACAGACAAGCAGCACTAAATAACCATATTATTATTAGCACCTTGTGTGTTTATACACCAAAAAACATCAGTTCTTTAACCAAAATCTAATTTGGATGTTACTCTATTTCTGGTTTATATACAATCATAAACCTATGTGCAGACAGATCTAATTAACTCTTGTTTTGTAAACTAATACTTTTGGATGTTTACCTTTTGGTGTTAAGAGAACCTGTGATACAAATAGATACAATCTAATGTGACTAACAAAAGTCCTCTTCATTTAAAGAAAATCTACTTTGAAAACCATGAATGGAGCTGTGCGGAAAATTACACCAACAGAGGACGCGGTTTTACGTTCAACGACACATGAGCTGCCAAACCAGTGTTCAGTCTGTCAAGCCAAATAAAATCTACAACCGGAAAATAGATTAACGGTGTTTCAAAATAATAGTACAATTGCTAAAACTAGGATACAAACACTTCATTACATTAAGACAAAAATTAAATACATCTTGTCTAAAGTTGTTGGGTTTTGGGGTTTTTTTTTTTGTTTTTTTTTAGAAGAGTCTAATCTGGAGCAACTAGACATTGCTGTTTATCCATAAAGATGTTTCATCTCTCATCCAGGCTTGTACCTGTTTCTCAGAACTGAAGAAGCGCTCTGAGAGGTGAAATGTGACAATCTTTACAAGCATGTTGTTTGAGGTAAATTAGTTTCTGGAGCACACTGACTGCATTTGCCATGTGGATACTGATATGTTTTCGCTATAATTATTATTATATAGTGAGTACCAACAATGTACTATTAAAGGCTGCAAATCAGTGAGTGTACGCCACCCTGTTTTTCTCTCTAAAATACTATAAACAAGTTCAACTTTGGCCTATCTGTGAGACTGTGTTTTAGACACACTATAAAGACAGTCAGTGAGTGATTAATAAAAAAAAACTGTTAATTGGCCCAGATTAATCAACATGAACTCTCATGAAATGGAAAAAATAATATATAAATTCTCCATTATGGTTAATTAGATTCATGATTAAATAGATGTTGATCTAAATATGAACTATGTAACCTTCAGAAAACCTCAACCTATGTGGACAGGGCAAACTATCTTTATGTATCTCTCTGCTTAGGTTATTTCAATTGGAACCTTTTTTATTATTATTATTCCACACAGAGGATAATGTATGCATCTTTCCGCATATTTCTTAATATTTTATTACTTGAAAAACTGGTTCATCAATGTTGGTGTTTTATTTTGTAGAAGCACTAACAGGAAGTACCGTACCGTACCGTACATACTCTGTGTGTCTTGACTCTGGCTCCGTGATCTCTGCCGTGTTCAAAGCGCTCCTACTCTCAGTTGGACTGGAGGGAAGTCTGGAGACAGACAGCGAGTCGAGCCCTGTCTCCCTCATACATCTTTTTTTTTTTTTTTTTTTGGGTTTCTGCACAGAGACAACTGATGCTTCAATGAACAGGCGATTTAATTACCTGCCTTTGGATGAAGTTGGAGTTTTCTTCTTGCAAAGCAAACACAATGTGACCATGTTGAGCCAGTGACTGTAACGTTATCCTTGTCCGATTTCGAGTACCTTTATTGATTCAGGAAGAGGGACTTAAGAATGGGCAAACTTCAGTCAAAACATGGTAAGAAATGTTGTAGTTTAAACAACTGGATGACGTTTTATTTAAGTATTTTGATTATGGTATTGCTGTTATACATAAACTAACGATTGTCTGTTGTCTGCATCCCTGTTTCTGGTGGATCTGAAGCGTGTAAGCGCAGAGAAAACCCTGAAGGTGAGGACAGATCATGTTGTCTAATGAGGAGGTTTATGAATGATGACAATCTGATGAAGCAGAGGTTGACTTTGACATTTATACCCGCTGATCGGTGTGTTTTGTTCGTGTCTCAGGAGACAGTTTTGTTGTGAACGCCTTCCTCCGGAGAGGGATGGAGGAATGTGAGAGGTACAGCTCGACGGATCACAAGCTAAAGAACATGCAGGTATCAGGCATCTTTGTCTTTATTTCATGTTTATGTCTTCTTTCTTCTTATAATAATAATCCCAACAACAAAATAAGATTATTTTGATTCCTTTGATTAAATGAAAATTTTGTAAGGCTATTAAGTTTTCCCTTTAATGACCAGCTAGACTGTGTGGAAACATTTTCAAGAGTAAAACAAAAAATTAGGACTAAAAAACAAAACAAAAATAAGAATTGTTTGTTGAACAGTTTTTACAAATTTCATAATTCATTATGGGAAAAAAGTGTGTCAGGTGTGTGTGCACATGTTTGCATTTGCTGATGGGATGAGTCTGTCAAGCTCTTCAAAAGATGAACCTCTTGACTTAAGGGGAAGTTAAGTGTATTCACAAAGCATGTGTGAAGACATGCTGATGTCTTTGCAAAGTTGTAAGTTGTTGTTCTTTCTGTCATGTCTGGCTCTGGCACAACACTGCAGTGGTTATTCCCCTGCCAGCATCGTTGGATGGGGTTATGACAGCCATGAGCCCCGTGTGTGAAGCGGCTTGGCAAAGCAGCATACACACAGACACTCACACACGCAGACACAGACTGGATGGAAAGGTAGTCGTTTCTCAGACTGAAGGATATAAAGTTTGCTCTTGTGGCTGCTGGCATCATGACTCAGGGCTGTGTCTTTTTCCTCAATGCCTCCCATTCTAGTGCGGCTCCCAGTGGGCAGCCCTCTGTGGCAAAACATTACATCACTTCAATTAGCATGTCATTTTGAGGGGTACAAGAGCCCACGAGCTCTCAGACAGAAAAGTGCAAGAAGTTCACACAGAGGTACTGACAATCTGTGAGGTGGGTGGTTGTAATAGTGGAAGAGTTATAGATTATATCAGGGCTATAAACCGCCCACTCATGGCAAATTAAAAGAGAACTTTACTCTGCTTCAGAGCAGTCTGAGTTCACACTCTGAAGGAAACCACCAAAGGCATAAGCTTGACACTTATTAGTAGGTGGGTCCAACCCTCACTTCTATCAAAGTCATGCTCCTGATTTATTTTGCGTCATTACTTCATTGCATCAGAGGCTTGTTCACAGACTAGAACTGTATCAGCACTAATATAACCAGCCCTACTTTTCCTGTTTTCTATGAGATGATGTACATATCTTCATTACATGTTTATTCATTGATCTGCTGGGTGTAACAAAACCCAAAGCATGATGCAGTCGCTGAAACAATTAATCGATTAATCGATTGAACAGTCGATTAACAGAAAACTAATCACAAGGATTTGTATTTTATCTAGCTTGTCTAATGTTTGGTTGGACAAATGTATCTTCTGACATTTTATAGGAAATGATAATAGATTAACATCAAAATAATTTGCAGATAAACCGAAACTATTGGTGAGCTGCAGCCCTGACGCAAAGTATCAAATGCCAAATAACCCAGTATCATGTATGAAACCGATACTATGACAATATGTTGCATATATGCACACTATTGTACAGCAGAAGCAATATGTGACTCCCTGCTCGTATACAGTGACAGCTCTATTCATGCAGTTTGAAATGAGCCTATGCCTACATTAATGTAAATATAGATGATGTCCCCAGGGATGTTTTTCATGGCATACGCTTTCCCCATCTAACAGCATGACTTTCAACAAAGATAGAATTTATCCCTGCTGTAAGACAGTAACACCATTTCCACGTTTGATCCCACATACCGTTAATTAATTCCTTGCTAGGATTGGATTACATTGTCACATTTCCAGATATAATTATTGGATTATGGGTTCTTAGATGTCTGGGGTTTAGACCAAGAATAAACAAGTCCAAGTCAAACAGGGGGAAAAAAAACAGTAATTATATAATTTTTTTAAAGATGATTTGATGTTTTTAGATAAATTTCAGCCATGTTTTCTCCTCCTGATTGATGGTGCTCACCAGATAGTAGTTTCTACTCTTAATCCTGGATGATGAGCAGCAGGGACTGTTAAAATTACTTATGATTTGGTACAGGAGGAGATTGGCCAAACACACTGTTTAGCTATGACCATCCCCCTCCTCATTGTCAAATGGGGGAGTAGGATTCCTGAGCTGTCTGGCTGCAACTTCAAAGCGCAGAGCTGGGAGTTATAAAAGGGCTCTGATATCAGCGGAGCCTCCGAACCTCACCCTCTATCCCCTGCCCTGTCCTGGGGGATGGGCTGAAGGATGGAGTACAACCAGGGGAAAAAACAAAACAAACAAAAAAAAAGTGCTAACAGAGCCCAACGCGTAAACTCAAGAATCTCTTTAATAAAGCAGTCATTTCTAGCCAACAAAGTATGAATGCTTTGCTGTCCTTTAGTAGGAAATAACAAAAGATCAAAGGATGCAAAGACCTGTTTAAACATTGATATTGCGGCAAACCATGAATCAAGATTGCAGCTGGCAGACTGCCTTCAGCACATAATCCTACAAACTCTCAAAGTGTAGTCTGAGTGGACAAAAAGAGTGTGATTCAGCAGCATGACTTGGCTCATCCTGGCTCATCCAGAATCTGACACTTTGTTGCAGGTGTTCAAGACAAGTCTTACCTGTCCAGGCACCTGGCATAATGTAGAAATATTACAGGTGAGATCAAAGTGGCAGTCCAAAGTTTAGTCACCCACCACACCCCTAAAAATGGGCCAAGTCTGTAGTTACTGAATATGTAAAATGCAGAAAACTCAGAACCCTGTACTTATCCAAACCTGTGTTCATTAGTGGAAGAGCTCTGTGAAGGTTCACTGTGTTTCACCTCTGGAAACATCAACACATCAACAGTCCAGACCCTCACACACAACCACACTGCTTCATTTTGGAGCTTCAAACAGACATGCTCGGATGCCCAAATAATGACAGGCTAATTCAGCCTTTCAGCACCATCTTTTGTCTCAAAACTTCCCACAGACTTGGCCCATGAAGAGAGTGTGTCAACATTTTAAATTCCACAACAAAGACCTTTATTATTCCACTTTGAAAGGTTAATAATATCACACTTGAAGCAAAAAGGCTCAGTTAGGGACTCAGTTGGACGTAATGATGTGCCAAAAGCTCAGAGACACAAATTTATTTTGACTTTCGGAGAGTTACATAGCACTCACCCCTCAATAATAAATTTAGTTTAAGAGCAGAGTTCTCAAGCAGCTCACTAAACTAATTGTAAGCTAATGTTTTTTTAACATTCATTTGGAATCTGTGAATAAGACTTTCCTCTTATATAAAAATCCTCATTTGGCGATCCTGCTCAAAATGGATGTTATGTTTGGACAATTTTGCCACTGGGCATTTGGGTATATCTTTGAGTATTTGATTTGGAGCTGAGGCTGGGATATCTGTGTAATCTTAAGTCAGTGACCAAATGACATTTTATTTTTGAGTACACAGCCACGCGTTTATAACTGAGGTCACATCTTTTTAGTTTTGAGTTGTGTGTACTTAGACACAATCGTGTGCAGCTCCTGAAGTACTACTTAAAAACTTCTTTTGAAGAAATATTCTCGTCAGCAACATCTCATGACTTTTTACCTCCGCCTCTCTGACGTCCATAAATGACAAAAAGAAAGGAAAAAGAGAGAAATGATGCGGAATCAGCAGGGAGCAATGCATGATGGAGAGGAGACAAAAAGGTGTGCTCATATATGTACTGCTTTTGAAGGGACTTGAAGGCATTTGGAGAGTTTGTTTTTTTCCACCTTTTTTTTTTTTTTTTTTTGAAATTGGCTTCACAAGAAGGCGAGCTGTGAGCCTTCATCTCTGAATGAAAAGCATGTGGCTGGCATCCAGAACAGCGGGGTCTTTCAGCACGGCCCCGGCAGACATCTGTTCCTGGTTTGTACAGCAAAATCCTGGAGCAGGGAGAGGGGCTGTGGTGGAAATGGGGTGAGAGGGTGGTGGGAAGAGGAAAAGGAGGAGGAGGAGTGAGGGGGGGTTTAGGGTGTGTTTTTTTTTCATGGGGGAGATATTTGAGGAGTTTTTAAAGGTAGTGGGGGAAGGGGTGTAATGGAAAGCCTCATCCGCCTTGTCCACTGCATTGTTGAGCTGACCATTGATCTCACCATACCTTCTATATTAACTTGTAACAGCTGTTAAACATGCAAATCAAACCCTTCTCTTGGGACTTTTTTTTTCCTGTTTTGGTTGCCATTTGTCCAGAACAAACATTCACTTCTCTGTCAGTGTAAACATCATCACCTGGTTGGCCTCGATACTCGTCACAATTGCGAGATGCTTGTTTTATCCGTTCTTTCATGTCGGAGCGTTTCAGTGTGTATCACCACATGGCTTCGCCTGTGAGTCAGAGGTCGAGTCCCTCTCTGTCTGTTTGTGAGTGAATGACTGAGTGAGAGGCAAAGCGTGGTTTGTGCGGCCTGTGCCTAATGGAGAGAGACATTAGAACACTGCTGGCAGATTAAATGTTTATTTTTCTGAGGATATTTATACTGTCTGAAGTACTTTGAAGCAGTTTGCTCACTTTCTCGCTTTAATTCCAACGTGACCTGCACTCATGAAGGAGCAAGGCCTCTCTGGCCATCAGGAGGAATCAAAGAGCCATCTCACATTGGTTTACAATCCTTCAGCACAAACCAGGGCTGGATTAACTTACTCGGGTGCGTCAGGGAAAAAATTAGCTGTGGGCCCCCTTTGACCCTCCCATCCCTTTGATTGTTGGGTCAAAACTAAACTTTTACTCAAGATTAGGTAAATCCCGGAGCCATCTTAAATCCCTTAATATTTCTTTCTATAATGTGCGTTAGTGGTGCTTTTTACTAAGTAAATTTACAATTACAATAACACACACTAATTGTCACACAAAGAACCTGATGCCTTTAACCCTGGGGAAATGACCTGTTTTGCCCGCTTGGTAATCTAAATATTGTCTCTTAAAGGAATAGTTCAACATTTCTGGAAGTACCTTTATTTGCTCTCTTGCCAAGATAGATTAGATAAGAGGATCGCTACAACTTTCATGTCTGTGCAAATGAAGCTACGGCCAGCAGCTTAGTTTAGCATTAAGACTGGAGACGTAGGGGCAGCTACCCCGACTCTGTCCAAAGATAACAAAATCAGCCTACAAGCACCTCTAAAGGTGCTTTCAGACAGAGACTGGCTGTCTTAGCTACCTCTGATCCTTTACCACAAGCTGCTGCTACCCATCATCACGCAGCTAAGCGGGTTGTAGTCTAGAGGACATCGCTAGCAATATGACCCAATTAATGTAGGACATTTTACCAACTAGTTTCATAAACACTGTTTATTGTCCCTAACCATCAAAAATTCCATGCTGGCACCATGCTCAGGCTCAAATGAACATCAACAGCAAGGTGAAATCACATAGGCCTACATGCAAACTTACATACCTGGTTGATTACTTTGTAACATAAATCTGAGTTTTAAAATCCTGTGTCAGTGTTATAAACCAGCGTTTTGTCATATGAGAAGCCTTCAGATTCATGGGTCGTCTGTTACTCAAACTGGACTTCCAAATCCTGGATTGGATTTCATGTCTCACCAGTACCTGAAGTAAGACGCCCCCCACCAATGCAGCCCCCTGCATTGTTTTAACGCTGGCGTGATTGCTCAACATGTTATATCTTGTTTGTTTGCGAAGTCAATGTGCCCTGCCAAAAAATAATCCCCCCACAAATGGGATATAATGTGTGAATTAGCGAGCTTTAGAGGTGCTGGTACACGGATTTTGTTACCCTTGGATAGAGTCAGGCTAACTCTTTCACCCTGTTTCAAGTCTTTTAGCTGAGCTAGGCTAACTATCTCCTTCTGCACAGACATGGGAGTGGTATCAATCATTAATATAAGCATGTACATAGCATAATTTTTACCTATTTTTCTGCTAAGGGTATCATAAAAATAGCTGTCTGGAATTAGATACACAAAGTAACTATTGCTTGTTGACTGGCTCTTTTGGTTTCAAACAGACCACATCGTGTTTATCCACATATTTAATGACATAAATAATAACTTCTCCTACAGTTCAAAAGAGAATAGTATATTTTTAGACAAATGACAGTCACTCAACGTCCTTCATTATGCAAGCTCTTATCCGCAGACATATGGAATGAAGCTCTGTCGCCTTTGGAGCTATCTCTGTGCCGTCATAGACGCTTTGAAGTCACTTCCTGTCACTTCTTTTCATGATATTTATGAGATATCTCTTTGTGTACTTCAGAGAGATCAGTGAAGCTTCACAGGACCGGATTTCAGCAAGTCATCAAGCATGCAATTGTACGTGAATATCTCAACTTCCTCAATGGAGCCCATCCCAGGTTTTCAGTGACACTACATGACCCAGACGTGCGTGGTCACTGATGACACCAGGGAGACCTCACTTCCCCTTCATTGGTTAGTGTGCTGGTGGCTGTTTGGGGCAGCCCGCCGAGGTTAACACTGGTCTGTGTCTTTGCTCTTGCTCCTGCCAGGGAAAGAAAATACCTGAAGCTGGAGCCCAGTGCTTAGCGCTGACATTTTGGCAAAGGCTGCTGGATCCAAGTCTGTGTTTGATCTTATGCTTCTCCCAGCCAAGTAAAACACCGGAGACTCAAAGGTTATTACATTTTAGTGTGTAAGGTATGTTTCCACATAAACCCCTGTTCCCCCTTAGAAAGCTTTAGCTCTTTTCCAAGTGGACTTTATTTCGCAAGCCTTAGAGCAGCCAGGGGAATATCATATTTTTTCAGTTATGGTTGTTGGTGGTGTTATTACATGCTGTCATTACAGCCATTGTTAATTGATTACATTGTTTAAATTACATCTTCAGTGAGTACAGTGCATGTGAGGAACTCGGAGAGGACACAGGAAGCTTCAGATTCGGTGTATAACTAAAACATTATCAGAGGAGACATTGCAGATCTATATTTTGGAGATTGAAAGAGAGAGGAAGACTGAGATTTTGCTTGTTTGTTTAAAGAGGACAGGGGTTCCTCTTTTGGACACAAGTTTGTTATCCTATGCATTCAGTCAGTGGAAACATGAGATTGTCTCCACAAAGGTCAGATGCTGACCTGACATATATTCCACAATACAAGCACAGGGGGGAAACTAAATAGCAGTGTGCATAACAGTATACTGATAGCTATGAATGACTTACAACATAAATCATTGGCATGAATACGTCTACTTCTGTTGTCCGTGTAAGAAAAAACATAATACATAAACATAGAACAGAATTAGGACAGTAATGCCAGAGCAAATCTAATCTCTGAAATGGGTTTAAAATGTAGCTGGACCTTTGTGTTTTTGAGCTTCTTATCAACACACTCCTGTTGTGATGCTGCGTGCATCTTCTTTTTGGCACTTTCTGTTTTGCTCTTTAAAAAAATAAAAATAAAAGCCTTCCGAGTCACCCCTGAATGCTTCAAAATTTCATCCTTGCTCCACATTCCTGAACCTGATGCCCTGCTAGGTTTGAGACTGGAGAGTGAAACACCACACACCACAAACCCTGGCTTCCTGTATGCTAAAGAAAAAAAAAAAGAAAAGCCCAGTAGGGGGGGCACTCAGGACTGCTGGCATTGTTACTTATTGTTGTGATGCTATGGTCTTTGATGCTGTTATATGAAGCATTCTGCAAGGGTGTTAGGCTCATAGTGTACACTCCAGATGTCCCTTGTGATTTAGGAGTATTGCCATGATTAAGAGTGTTTATTCCATATAGAGTCATTACGTTAAGTTCATTTGATGTTCAAGAACTTGGACAAAAATGTGGACTTTAAAGCAGAACTGTGTTCAGAGGTGAACAGACCTTACACAATATCCATCTTCCAATTTCATATACACAATGCCATAACACAAGATTTATCAAACACACCTAAACCCCAGACCCCCGAGGAGTTAGGCATCTTTCTCTTTGCTCTGAGCTGAGCCTCCCCCTCTTTGGGACCCCAAGCCTGCACATGTGTAGGTATCGCTATTACTCAGCTCATAAAACGCCACAGTCCCATCTGAAAGTGGTTAGCTGTTGAAACACACTAGCGGCTTCAAAGCTTGGATCCAAGCTCAAGCAGACAGCACAGGCCTGGCCCTCCTTCTGCACATCACATTCCTCTCCAATGGGGAATGGCTGCAAACTTTGCTTTTGTTACACAAACCTGTTCCCGTCATCAAAACCCTCAATGGATCTCCATTGAAAGGAAGTGGTTTATTTTTGGTCGTGGGGTGGTGATATTTCAGGCGAATTAAATTTTGGGAACTTTTGGAATGATTTTTTTCGTACATGTTCAAGAAGAATTCAGCCATTCTCACATTCAGCGTCGGTGTATTTATGTTCCCAAACACCTTTTGTGCTCTTTCTATATGTGACAAAAAGGGAGGGAGAGGATGAAACAGTGCTGAAAGAGGCCACTGTTCTCATTTCCTCTGAAGGCAGCCTTCTTTTCTTCCCCCCACCCGTTTCTTTCCTGAGCCCGTCCACTTCAAAAGCTGACCTGGCCCTGTGTGCCATGTAACATGTTTACCTAAAGGCTCATTTCAAATAAACAGCAGTTCTCCTTGAGATGCCTGCCCCCCTCACTGAGAGCCTTTTCAGAGACACCATCTGCTCATAGGAGGTGTTTCACAAAGAAAACACTCTTTTAAATCAGGATTTTATTTCATGATATTGCTACTGAGTGTAGCATGTAGCATGTGTTGAAAACTGTGTGAAAAAAATAAGATGAAAACCCCTCCAGCTCATAGAAAATCTGCTTTTGGAAGATAAAAGTAAGGCCTTTAAGTTAATACAGCAAAGTTCTCATCATAGTTCTTTCTTTATAACCAGCACCTACTTCTTGTGTTGATAGAGGCTTACTGATCCTATCACTTCAAGAATGCCAGTGTATCGGAATATTTGAACTTCAGCCCACAGTGTCATGTGCTTAACTCCCTATCCTGGCAGCACCTGATTATCTCATAGTGTTTAAGGTGTTATTGCATATCAGCCTCTTATACCTTTTGAAGCATAAATCGTCTTTCAAGGACTTTTTGTCAAACACTGAGTGTCACACTTTGTGCTTCTAAGTGGACTGCCTCCAGACTTCTTGTGTGATAGAGAACAAGACTCCATCAGACTTGTAGCTTTATACCTGAGATAAGATAAGAATATACAAGCAGCCAAGCTAAGCAAAGTCAGCTCATGTTTAAGTACTCATACTCACTTCGTATAGCCTCACAGCCCTGGTTTCCAGTAATTATAGCTGTGAAAGCAGCAGCTCTCTGTGCGCTCTGCTGAGCTGCCCTCTGCACCGTAGCCTTTTGATCTCTGCTTGTGCCATGGATGAATTACGTTGCAGAATTTCACACTGGGGAACAGTGTTTCAGACACACACAGCTTGTCTGTCAGGTCACTAAAGTGCACACATGGCGGCTTCAGTATGAAAGGAAGAAGCACAGATGTTGCAGTCTCGCCGACTGTGGCCTCAAAGTCTTTACTTGGCATATTTCTGTGATGTGTCACAAATAAAAATTATAATTCACGGTTTGCACTATGAGGATTTAAAATTCTTGTATTTTAGCTACGTTTTCAACAGTAATTCATCCAACACGTACCCTCACATCCTTTTTTTATTCTCAGTAACTGGCCTGTGTGCTACTTTCTTTCTTCTACATTTCATCTTTTCATCTTCACCTTTCAACTTTGTCCCCTTTTTCATGGGAAGTTGCGTCTCATAAGGCAAAGCATTACAACCAGTGGCCATTTCACATATCCAGGATTTCTTCACATCGTCTCAGGATCATGGAGTCTCCTCTGCTTCCTGAGCCCAGCAGGAGTGTATTTTTAGGAATCCTCAGGAAAACACTTGGTGTTGACCCTGGGATGACCCCCTGTCCAGTTCCAGGCCTGTGAGGAACTTCACAGCTTGGAATTAAGCCTGTTCTTGCAGTGTCAAGAATTCTCGTGGCTTTGAGACTGGCAATCCTTACTGGCTGGAGGAGGCAGCGATACCGGACAGTCAAAGAGAGTTACACAACAACACGGAGGGAGACAGGAGATAAATGATGTGTAGCCACCTTGAATATGCAGCAGTTCTTCTTTTTGTATGTCAGATTTAAGATATTTAGTGTCAAAAACTGCAGCAGTCTGCAAACCCAATAGATTTTACACAAACAAAGTTGGCAGGATGGCCTCGAGCCTTCAATATTTCATAGCAAGGAGGAACAGTACCAATTATGCAAACAAGTGGTGTCTCCTGGGACCTGAGGTTTGGCAAATGTCTTTGAGAATAGTTTGGCTAGCAGATGGGTTATTAGGGGCTCTGCCTGTGTGCTTGCCTGTCTACCTTGGTTATTTGTTGCATCCTACTCCACTGAACTCATTTATTACATAGTATTTTGGCTGTCTCAGACCAATGAGCCTGATTCCCCCTGAGGGCTGCAGGCAGTAATAATACAGTACAACAGCCATCCGTCTCTGTGTGCCCAATATGCCTCCCAGATGGATGTGTTGAGAGTTCATGCTACATTACTGGCTGATTGGTCACGGCCTCAAAAACTCCTCTTATCGTGGTCAGTCATATGGATCTATTCTTTTCTGTGTAAGTTACCCAGAGGGAGCAGTAACTAGTGGACTGTGGAGCTGTGGTTTTGACCCTGAAACTGTTCTTATCCTGCCGGAGGACATGTTCAGGAAACCAGCATCATCCACCAGCCCACAAGCCCTTAAGCAGGAGTGCCTCAGATTTAAGTGAGCAGCTAAAAAGTTGTTATGGTTCCGACCCGAACCAGCGGTATTTGTACCCCAGGGGTAACGCATTTTCCAGGGGTGTTTGTGAAAACTTTAAATCGTAATTTGGTTGGAAATGTATAGCTACATATTTGTGTTAAGCTTGGAAATAAACAGCCAAGAATTAAAAATCAATGTAGTTCTATTCTTTAGTAAATTTGATATTTAACCTGTTCAACCTGAGCCATTTATCATCAACACATGTTTGGACTGGAGAGTGAGTGAAAACTAGTGAACTACTGAATGAGCAGCTGAAGTTGAAATAGGTAGGATGCTACATGTGGTGGTTTAAAAAGCAAAAACAAATGATTTAGGTAGTGTTAGCATATTTACCTAAAGGTAATGGAGAATATAGCAATAGTAGGCTAACACTAATGAAACAAGTGCTTTGAAATAGTTAATACCTAATAGATAGTTTATTTACTGGAAACAGTAAATAAACAGATAAATGGATTCAACAGGCCGCAAAAAGATATTAAATCAGTAGTTGAAATAGTTAGCTAAAAGCAGCGCTATAATATAAAGTAACAAAGAAACTGTTGACATAGTTAGTTAATTAATGAATGGAATAAATAATGAATACAAACTGTTGAAATAACTACGAACTGTATAAATTAATGTAAAGTAATGGATAAATGGTGGATTTGCTGTGCCAATGAAACTATGAAAAGACCAAAGCAGCGTACGCACTTTAAATTCAGTTTTCTGAAACAATTGGAACATCCAGTTTATAATGCATATATAAGAGCATATTTGGAACATGACACATGGTGTTAATGGTGAGGTGCTTCATCTGACAGGACTGTGGGGTTACATCAGACAAAAAAAGGTTGTGAACCACTCTACATGTAAAGCTTGGGCAGTGCTGCTGCTCTTCCACACTGGCGTGCAGCTGTCCTTCCCCAACATGGTTTGTTTACATTTCTCAGTCACCCACAGGAGCACTGTAACGCCTGTAGCTCCACCAGTCTCCAACCACAGAGCCGCGCCCCTATGAACTGCCAGGCCTGGTTTTCAAAGCTGTGACTCAAATCCCCTTGCAGCTTAACAAAACGAGCAGTGAAAACAGTGGTGTTGGTGGTTATCTCACAGGTGAGAGCAATTACAACTGACATCTCAATACTAGACAGACAGCTGCAACCTGACACTAACTACAGTACACAAAAAGCACCCTTACAGGTGAGAGTGATTGTGTTGAAATAGTTTTCACCTAGCAGAAGAAGACAAGGCAGAGAGGTGTTTCACAAAGCCTTGTTGACTGTTAACTGACAGACAGTCAGTTTGAAGAGTTGATTTATACTAAATCCATCACTGCGTGAGATCACTGCAGTTGATTCAAATACTGCTAGGCTGGACACGTGTGGTGAGAGATACAGGACTGCGTGAGAGGTGAGGTCGTTTTGGTCCATAATGGGATTGGCGTTGCAACCACCTCACCCACAACCTGGCATTCTGAGATCCAGTGTGTTGTTTAAAGGGCCTGTGGAATGTGGAACAAATCCCCTCAGCTTTATCGGCCTGGGCGCACTCCCCATTGGCCAGGCTTAAGAGCCAGGGGCCTGCGCGGGAGCTTACAGAATTTCACATGGAGGCCAGAAACAGAGGAACATCCTGTTTGACTCTAACCGCCTGTCCCACACTGGCTTTGATATGCCGTCGGCTTGTGCACTCGCTTTTTTCTTGTTTGTCAGGTTGTGTGTGCCTGTTTGAAATCTGGACTGCGTATGTCCTGTCCTGTTTTCTGTGGACTTTTTTTTGACGTATGGTGCTGCAGTATATGTTTAAATTTAAATCTGAAATGATTAATAAATTGATCATTTAGTTGTTTGAAAGAAAATCATCTGCAAAAATGTTGACATTTAAGGAATTTATATTAACCAAAACACTTGCTGGTTACACTTCTTACATGTGAGGACTTGTTATTTTTGTTTTGTTTTTGCACTGGGAAATTTCCTGACATTTTATAGACTAAACATTTAACTGATCAACTGGAAATGAGTGTTATCTGTGGCTTATTTGCATTTTGTGTAACGTAGTAAGTTAACCCTATAATAAAACATTCAAATCTTTTAGTTTTTAACTGTTAAATCCCAGAAAAAAATGAAGTCAAAAGACAGTGTCACCTCTGACTGTTATAAGAAACCATTTTACTAAACTTTTGTCTGAGTAGATCATTAAATGTTTGAGTGCATATAACACATGGCACTGGTCATATAAAAGTCCACGCAGAGACTATTGCATTACACCAGAAAGCCCTGTTACCTCTGAATTAAAGCAACATGCTCTCTGTGGTGTAGTCATAATGTGTGTGGCACCACATTTTGAGCTTTACTTCAGTTTTTTGGAGATGGTGAACGATGACAGGCGCTTTGTGTTTTCCTCTTTCCAGTAACTAATAAAATACATTAACAGTGTTATGATGTACTACCTCTATAATTTAATACATTTGCCTAACCCAGATTCACGAGTGTGATTCCACTCACTGGTATGAAACACATGGTTTCCAAGTCCCTACAGTAGCTGCCTGTGTGACAGCTGAGAGAAGGGGCACTACATTACATCAGACTCCTATCAAAGCCCACTTTAATGAAGGCAAGCTGATTACAGCACCGCTGACAGATGCAGGGTGGGCAGCCAGTGATGCTAATCTTTGTTTATACTGACCAGCAGGTCATAACCAAAGTGAGAGAAAAATCAGTGGTAGGGTGAGGAGGGGACTGGAGGGGCGTGCAGAGTTTTGGAGACTGATTGAAGGGGAGCGGGTGACTTTCATTGGTCTACGTGTTGCTCTTACATAGACGGGCAAGCATGCTCATCTCTCGCCACAGCTGTTGTTATACTAGGACTGAAGAGGCTTCGCCCCAGTGATTCATGTCCTGCCAAGGGAGAGGTCTTGCCTCCTGTTTGACCTCAGAGAGAGTCCCGCTACCCTGAAAGGGCCATATCTGGGCCATCTTGGTCTCATGGGGCCAGTCCAAATGACAGGATGGCATTCTGCTCTTATCTCATTTCCATTCATAGAAATACATGTCAGGGCACCCTGATTCATAGATAAAATACCTTAATTTGTGGACAAAGGCATGTTTTAGCTGGAGAAGGATAAAGAAGGTATGGTTGTGGTTTTTAAGGTTGAACTTGAAAATGTGAAAAAAGGACTGCGGATTAGAAACCGAATCATAAAAACACGCTCTTAGCTCGTCTTTATGCTGTGATCATGATGAACATTATTAGGCAGGCCAACTCAAATCCAGCAGTATATGCAGTACTGTTTGTTTTAATATTGCTACTCAGCACTAGCTGAAGCCAATCTACTGTGTTGACTCTGAGCACCATAATTACCCTGACTTGGATTGAAAGCTGAGGCCTGATGAACCAAAGGGAGGGAGAGCTTTCTTTTCAGCTGTCAAGAGACCAACATATTGTTCTTTTACTGTCTTGCAAGAGAAGAGACAGAAGTTGTGCAACTGGCCTTCTCTCTTTCGCTCCCCATATTTTCAGCCTTTAGCCCCTTCCCCCCATTCTCCACCCCTCATCTCCCTCTCTTTAGTGTAACCGCTCACATCTGGTTTTGAGTCAAGGCCAGGTTGGTTTCTTCTGGAATGGAGGGCTTTTATTTCTCAATGGCCCCACTCCCTCTCCAGTTTCATTCTGCGGTGAAGAGTATGCAGTTTGTTTACGAACTGGTGTTCCTTTCTTTATATTGATTCTACTCAGTCCTCATTTTCATCACTGGGGAACCCCACAATCATCCCTAATTAATGGTCAGTGGGATTGGGAATGCTGGTCAACTGGTGGTCATCAAGGCTTTCCTGTGGCGCCCTCCTAAGTGTCAGTTCCCAGTGAATTTGTATTTAGAAACTATGTAGAACTCATTTGTTTCCCAAGACACCCTCTGCATCAAAGTAGGGAAATAAGTGACATTTGTTGGTCTGGTATTGGACAAGAAACAGAGCAATACACAGACATCAAACTAAATTTAATGTACAGTTATAGAACCAACTGTGCTAATTCTGACTTTATATAAAAATAAGCTATCTGCAGTCCTTCAGAAAACCACATCGCTTCAGAATTATATGAAGAAGCATCTTGTTTTTGTACTTTTTCCAGCATATGCTTGTACTTGGATACACATCCAGTCATTTGATCAAGTTGCCATATTTCATACCCAGAGGCCAGTTGAACTGTGTAAACAATCTTCATATTAACCTCCCCTGTTTTTGAAGATATGATTTTCAAAAATCAGTTGTGCATCATATGGTTTGAAGAATGGACTAAAAGAAGTGTGTGTACTTATATTTTTAGGGGGTGAGTCTAAGGAGGGGTGTTGGAGGGGGGCTTGAGAACAAAGATGTGCAGTGTTTTCCAGTGGGAGGATGGGTGGTAGGCAGGCAGAGAGAGACTGCTGGGGGATGTCTGATGTCACCTGGTAGGGAGCTATGAAAGCTTCCCCTGGTTACCCTATCCCACATAAAAGTCTGGCAATAGGCTGAGGCTTTAGGGAAGCTTGGCAGAACTGCTGCATTAAACAGGAACAAACATCACACACCTCTCTGTCTGTCTCTTATGTCAAGGCGTCTGGGAGACAGAACCTGTTTACATGGAGCACTGTCAGTGCATATTTCTAATGCACTGTTTTTTAAGACAACTGAGATCTAATACCGTGTCATCTCATTGTCGTCCTTGTTGAAGCGTCTTGTCCCACACATGTGGTTTTTTCATCTGTCTTCCCCATACCTAACATGACACACTGTGTAGATTTATATATCATAGGTTTCAGGTGTACGCCACTGGAGGAAAACAAGGAACACTTTGCTCCAAAATGCTAACACATTTGCGTTGCCTACAGAGCAGTATGTGATCTGATAGTGAAAGAATGAGAGCTGCTAGATGCCAGAAAGCAGTTAATTACACATGTGGTGGGCAGATTTGAGCCTGACACCGTGGGCGATGTGGATGGAGATGCCATGTGTTTAGACGTTAAACTGCAGACTGCGGTCAGACCCAGCCTGCTCTCTCATTAGCTCCCCCAATGGATGTAATGAGCATGGAGGTGGTGGTGGTGGTGGTGTTGGTGTTGGTGGGGGGAGATCCATGTGTTCAACACAAGCCTTGCTGGCCCACTCCTCGTAGACTCAGCAAGACATCCCCTGACATCTGAAGTTTAATTAGACACGAGATTCACTTTTGGCAGTTGGTTGATTGATGTTTCATTATATTTAGCACTGAATCCTGTCTTTCATATAGAGGTGCTTATACCTTACTCTGCAGCCCCATGGGAAGGAGGATGAGAAAGACTCAATGGTTTTCTTTGATGTTCCTCTGAGCTGCAGAACAGTGTGTCTGTGTGAACTCCCTCTTCCTTACACACTGCCCTTCATTATTAAGGGACTGTGGTACAAAGCAGAGAGATAAAAGCATCTAGTGCAGAAAGGAAACAACAACTTCTCAGAAACCACACAAGATGGAAACTATGTGTGTATGTGTGTGTATGTGTTTTTGCATAGGGATGCACATACACTCGTCTTGTTTCTCGCTTGTGCATTTGGTGATTAAAGACTGCTGCTTGTTTGGAGCCCAGGGAGCAGTACCAGTTGTCTCCACCTTTCCCAGAAGCCTTCCAGAGTCTGTAAAAACCCACCTCCACCTCTCCCACTGAGCTCACAGGAACTGGAGTAAGCAATAGATAGGCCATATCTCCTCTTTAACAAACCACATCCTCCCCTGCTTGTACTCCTATCTGCTTCTCTCCTCTCCCATCTTTGTTCCTCTTATCTTTCCTTCCCTCATGTGTGCCCTCTTTCCTCTGCTCCCTTCTGTCTTTCTTTATTCCTCCCGCTTACTTCCTGCCCCTCTCCAATTTCCCTCACTGCCTCTCCCCAAGACTCCCCATTCCTCTGCTGTTTTCTCTCAATGTCTCCGGTGGCCAATTTACCGTGGGTGTCCGAGCCTTGACCCTGACACTCAACCGGCTCTCCCCTTCAGCGGTGAAGGTCAGGGCCAGATTACAGGCTGGAGGTATCATCCTCTGAAGTGAGGAATAATCACGGCTCTGAGATTGTTAAATAGAACCACAGGCCCTGGCGCTGTCATTACTCTGAGAAAGAGGGGAAGGGGAAGGGAAAGGGGGGCTCATTCACCTAAACGCATGCAGATGTTCAGACTCTCACTTGAGCCTCGGCTCTGTTGAAGGTACATGGAGTTCTTTTGTTTTCTAGCATCTATCTGTTTTTTATTTGTCTCGTTTCAGTGGGCCTCCTTGATTCAATCTGGTGAGATTTTATTTCAAAGTTTGTGTGGAGCAGCTTAGAGGACTGAGAATGACGTAAATAAGATGAATCATTTGTTGTTTAAATACTTGTGGTTTAGGGCCTGTGCTGCACTTAATTTTCATTGTTTCCACAATCCAGTTGTAATTAAAGAATGGCTGTGTGTGTTGTGTGTTGTGTGTGCGTGCACATTAAGACCCTGTTGCCTCTGTGCCTCTGCATTAGAACATGTGTGGGATGGTTATGAATACATTGTGGTTCTGTTTAATGCAGGATATAGATTATTCACATATGACAGCAGAGGTTTTCCCTTCCACCCCTTTGTCCTGCTTTTGTTTTATGGCTATGGAATTGTGTATTTAATCAGCCCCATCCTATCTTCATGGAAATTTCCATCTGGCAATTATTCTCCATTCAAAATAAATACATGCATGTTGCTGAGAGCTCATTGTGGGGTTTGTTTTACATAAACCAAACTTCTCAGAGTCAGTTCTCAATGATGAAATACAACAAAACCTTTTCCTAAACTCTGGGCTTCTTCCACGAAACTCTCCTCACTGGGTTCCTTGTCAAACAGGATGAGAATAAACAGGTTGGCTCAGAGAGAGAGAAAGAGAAAGAAAGAGCTCAGATGATGAAGTGCATTACAGAGTTTTTGATGGATGCGAGGGTTCCGTTTGAAGGGCTTGGAGTGATCTTGAAAGCTTGGCTGTGGCCACTCTCGCTGTGTCCCAGACAGTGAAACACAATAAGCGTGCAGATGTTCAAAGTGTTTGGCCGCACTGGAGCCTCCAGCCCTCTCCCTCTCATCTGAGTAGGAAATGCTTTAGCTGGAACTGTTTGTTTTCTCTGTGTCTGTGGTCTGAACTGTAGATTCACTTACATCTCTGACCCCCTCCTCCTCCCCTCTCTCTCTCTCTCTCTCTCTCTCTCTCTCTCTTCATTTCTTTCCTTGTCCCCAGGAGTTTCCAAATGGTGAGCTGAAAGAAGGACAATTTACAGATCAACACTGTCCCCTAGAGGGTATGTAGAGAAGGAGGTCTTCTCATTCACTGATAAGCTTTATGCAAAAACAATCATTGAATATTTTAAGCTGGAGAAAACAGATACACGATAGATGAGTAAATATGTATGAGTCCATAAATAATACAACCTGAAACCTGGTGTATATAGGTCTCTGTGATATCACTGCATGCACCTATTATTTCAGGATACTTCCATATTCATTTTGCGTGATGATTGATGAAAACGACTGATGGTTTCTCCTCTGGTGGATGAGTGTAGTATAGTCTATTTTGATGTTTATCATGCAAAACATGCATGAGAGCTTAACAAACTTCTGGCTCTGTTCTGTCCAGTGATTTTTAATGAAGTGGACAAAATCTGATATGCAGATGACATAAAGCCCAATACAAACACAAACTATGAAGAATAATGCGTATGAGTATCGCATATATGTTTAAAAATCCCTCTGTGATCTCTTATTATTATTATCTCTTAAAGCCAGTCCAATATCTATTATTATCTATTATTTTGGTTTAATTTCTGACATTTTATCTGCAGAACTACACAAAATGTAGCCTAATTTCTGCATGTCCTCTTGTGTTGACAGTGGTTCTTCCTCCAGAGAAGGCTGAGGGCTGTGAAAGCTACCTGCAGTACCTACACTCAGAGGAGGGAGAGCGGGAGATACTTAGAGATGCAACCAAAGCTAGCGGGAAGAAACGCATCAGTCTGGATGTAAGCGGTTTCATGACACAGTAACATTGCACTTCTGTAATGTGGTTTTGTTTCCAATTACATTCCAACTCGTGTTTATAACATGAATGTACAACAAAGGAGTGGCGTCCTAGGCCTGTTCTGCAGGGAGGTGCATGTGCTTTACATTCCAAAAACATACAGCTAAGGAGGATTGGGGATTATTATTAATGAGAGTTTGAGTGGCTGTCTATCTGTGTTAGCGCTGTGGTGGGCTGAGGACTAGGAAGTGGTGTTTTGACACTGGAACTGGCTCAAGCAATATGCAAAAAGAGACGATATAGTGTTTCTTCACGTACAAGATTTTTTGGGGTCAGAAAAGGGTCTCTCTTAAGCCATTCGCCAAGAGAACTAAGTACTGAAATTGTTTTGTGTTTCAGTGAGTGAAAATGATTTAAACATAGGTCAGAAAATAAATGCATGGTGGGTAACCTCTCTCCTGGCCACCGCTTTTGCCTTCACCCTGTGCACAGAACATCTGTCTGTATGTTGACACTGCTCCAGACCATATCCTGATTGAATTTAGGGACCAATAAATAGAATAAATAGATTGTAATGTTTATACTTGAATGTTTTAAAGATCTGCTTAGATCTGCCCTTTGGTGATCACTCCTGGTTATGTGAGCTGAGGAGATATTATAGAACCATAAAGGGCTGCCTCTCCCTGGGGTCTCCTCCTTGTAAATGCACACTGCCTTTCACACAGTGTCAGCTCTCCACCATGCCTGCAGCATGGCCTATATTCCAGATGTTTATTTTTCCAATTATGGCCGTGTTACTTGATACATCTGAATCAAAGTTCCTGCCAAAATGTTGTAACTGAGAATAGTGGTTGCGCTCATTTTCCTGGAAGAAGGTAGAAAGACAAGGTCATAGTGGTAGGGCACACCACCCCGACTTTTTCTATGTGCTCCCCCACACACAAGGTAAACTCACTTGAGAAGTGATCAGTTTACATGTTGGAAACCAAACATTTTGCTGGCCTCCGCTCTATTACAATGTATGAATTCATAAAAAAAGGATTTTAAGCATCCTGCAGTTTGTTAGTTTTTTTGCAGGGGAATGCAGCCTTTAACTGTACTTGCTGATAAAGTCCATAGTGATTTAGGCTAGGTTTGATTTGACTGTTGATCAGAGGGGATAATGACTTGAAACAACAGTGAAAATGTGTAAATCACACTGGAAACAGCAGCTATGATGATTACATTGGATGTACTTTGCTGCCCCCTGGTATCATAAATGCGGCTGTATTTTGTCTGTCGCATACTGTAGAAGTAGTATTGTTTTATTGACAAAAAGATGTAGATTGACATTCTTTATGTGTATTAAGTATAGTTAAGTAAATGTTTGCATTCACAGGACTTGGAGTGTGACGTTTCAGTGGAGGATGACAACCGTCAGGAGTGGATCTTCACTCTTTATGACTTTGACAACAGTGGGAAAGTTACAAAAGAGGTGTGTGTCTGTGTGTTAGCAGTCATGCCTTCCCCTGTATCTGTTGTCGTAGATGTACTAGTTCTTCTTATTATAGACAGTCTGTCCGTTTCACGTGTTATTTTGTCAAAGGTAGGACTGCAGACTGTATTATCTTTTTATCTGTCCCTTTAGGACATGTCCAGTCTGATGCACACCATCTATGATGTGGTCGATGCCTCTGTGAATCACTCCTGCCATAATAAGAGCAAGACACTGCGTGTTAAATTGACTGTCACTCCAGAGCCCAGGTGCCACAGAAGAGAAACAGGAACAGGTAAATTACACCTCAGACATGATTTATTATCCCAGTATGCTGCAGGCCAACTCTGTAATAATTCTGACACTCAGTTTCAATCAGTGATGCAATTAAAAATGACAATTCACAAGTTCTTTTTGTCTTAGCAGCATCTTTGGTGTGAAACAAGTATTGACTGCTGTGATGTTTTTGCAGTACACTTGTCAATCGACCAGTGTAGCCTTGTCTTTTTCTGTAAATCTTCAGATGTTCTTATAGTTCCTCTGTTCACACTACCTGGTTCAAATATCTGAACTTGCCAAATCTTAGTTGTTAGTCTACAAAATACAAAGAAATTGTTTAAATTGCATGTTGCATCTTCTTGCACTCAAAGGGACATTTCCTATGAAGACTTCAGGTATGGATTGAGTAACAGCAAAAGCAGCAATCAGTAAAACATTTTTGTTCTTGTACTTTTCTTCATCAGATCGCACTCACCAGGATGAGGCGTTCAGCTGACAAGCGGCTGTCTTCCTACACCAGGTTAGTCCACATCAAGTTTACTTTTTTTTTTTTAGGCTGGTCACTGTGCACATTTTAATCATTCTTGTAGATTATTTGTGTATTTAGTGTTCTCTTTGTTGACTAATCATGATGGTTTTACACATGTTTAGCAGCAGAGGGCAGAGCAATGAGGCACCGGCCACTGAAGGTCAGCATTACTGTGTGGATGAGAACACAGAGAGGAGGAATCACTACCTTGACCTGGCTGGTATAGAGAACTACACCTCCAGATTTGAAGGCATGTGTCTTATTGTTTTACAGCCTTCTTGTTGTTGTTGACTCAAATTTGCTTTATTATATTACAATAGCAGGTTGAAAGTTGACTATGTGGATGCCATGGGGAATATATAATATAAATAAATCAGGTTAATATAAACCTCTGACCCTGTGTCTCTTGCCCGTCCTTCAGGAACCACACCTCCCTTCCCACCTCAAGAGGCTCATGGTCGAAGCTCGCAGAGCCAGAGCCGATCACGCTCCCAGGAACCAGAACCCCAAGTTGTTCACCAGCGCCGCTCACAGGTCATCAGTGATAGCTACAACCCTACAGAGTCTCGAAGCAAGGGTACGCAGTTCCTCAAATCCCCCAAAGGAACCTACAAGGGAGGCGGAGGGAATAATGGGGGCAGTGGAGGTGGCAAATCCACTAAATGTCACGGCTACCATCCGCCTCTGCAAACCATGTTGCACAGTGGCAGTGCAGCAGGACATGGGGGTCAGGATGTGTACCACTTGCCACACCAAACCCAATCCTCTAGCCACCACCAGCACCCTTTGCAATACAGTCACAGCAAACGCCTGAGGGCAAAAGCTCGAGAGGCCATGTCCCCATCCAAAACCCCATTGTCCCCTCAGTCCCACCCCCAGCAGCAACCCCCTGTGCCCTCTGTACTGCCAAGCCTGGAGAGAGAGCAGGCATCTGGTCCACCTGGTAGCCCAGGGTTTGTGGTTCCTGTGGTCCAGCGTCATGAGCACCACCATCACCACGAACACCACCACCACCACCACTACCATCATTACCATCAGACATGACCGCCTTCAGTGTGCAGTGACTGAAACTGTACAGGACCAACCACAATCAACCACACCAGTCTGAAGGACTTAAGATCATCCCACAGGAGTTTCTCACACTGACTCTGTCCAGGATCTTTTTATTCCCTCTTCAAGCTATACAGATATATCTTGAGATTAGATGTATTGAGGAATCGTGTAGTGTGATGGCAGATAATATTGGACTGGAAGGATGTTTTTCTGAAGTTATTGTGTAATAACAAAAGATGTGTGGCACAGTTTTAAAGTTTTGTAGATTTTCTGCTGGGACTGCTGCGATTGTTACCCATATTCAATAAGGGTAGATGCTAGAAAGAAACAGATCAGAGGACTTTTTTATCTAACATCCTTTCCCTCCTGATGCTGATGGCTGAAGTCCCTGGAAGCTATATGTCAGAGTAGGTGTGTTGTTCTGTGTGAGACCTTTCCAAAACATGGATCTCAGGTGTAAAGGTGCTGCTGCTCTCAAGCTTTTCACAGAGGCTTCTTCCTCTGGGAGGCCTGATGTGGACTGAGGGTTTCCTGTTTGGGGAGGGTGGGGGTGTAATGAAATCACCACTGCCAGTTTTAATGCAAAAATATCTCGCTATATGTATAAAAAATCTATATATGTAAACACATTTTACTGTATAATTATTATACTGTATATGCATATTTCATCATGGATATAATTATGCATATATGTATTTTGTCTTTATATATTTTAATAAACGTTATATAGTTCATTTATATTATTGCAGCAACACTTTGTTTATTCTGCTCATAACACACTTGATTGTCGTGTTTCTGCTGCCACTGTGTGGATAGAAAGGGAACGACAGCAGCACAAAATCAGTATGATGTTATTCATTATTTGACATTACATGATGATAATATGATACTGATATCATATCATATTATAGTAAATGATAATATGATAATTAGAACTGTGGTGAGACGTCTGGTCATCCGGGAAGAAACTAAATCAATGCTGATGCTTCAGATTATTGGATCAAGTTGGATCAGTGTCAATCAATCAATCAATCAAACAAACTTTATTTGTATAGAACTTTTCATACAAAACAGCTACCACAAATTGCTTCACACAATAAATCTTATGCCAAATTAAAAAGATAAGTTAAGTTTGCTCTTAAAAATATGAACATCTACTATCACATGATGTTTTTCTTTTAATTATCACAAGCAGATAAAGAACCATTGCACAGGAGATTTAAGGTTACATACAGACAGCATCAACACATGAACACTCTGATTATTATCAGCTACATATATGCAGTGTGGTTAGCAGACGGTTTATGATAATCTGGCCACAACTCCGTTTGCACTTTCTTCTCATTCTTGCATTGACTGTTTATATCTTCACCACCAAAAAGTGTGAGAACAGTGTGATCAGTCAGTGTGTGAGTTAAAGAGTGCTTTAATAACCGACGCTGCTGAATGTCCCTACAGGGTTCATACTGTAAGCTAATAACTTTCCCCTTGGTGGTTGTGTTCTGCCAAGTAGAGGGAAGCCTGGGGAATAGTCTTATACCTCATGGTAGTGTCTACAATCTGCTAAAACACTGGTGCAAGCAGCATGTGGCCCCTTGTGTGTCAATTAGTTTGTGGTAATTTAATTGAACTGAGCACTTGAAACTTGCAATGGGCTTTTTGTGTTTTTTCCACAGGCAGACATTTTGACTTGTCATATGTGTTACTAATAACATGGCAGCGAGCCAGCATGCACAGTACGAGGACCCTGAAAATGAAGCAGCTAAATTGAATTCAGCCATCTTTAAATCTTTTATTTGCCCTGTTAGTTGCCCCACAATGGCGACGAGTCTGTCTCTGACTGATTTGAGTCAGCCACTAGGTGGCAACAGATAGCCATCAATGGTAAACACAATATACTATAGAAAGACACCAGTTAAGTTGGTGCCAGCTAATTTAATGGATGTGCATTAAAGGTTAACAGACATATTAAGCTCTTGTCCTGGATAATACTTAATGCTAATGTGAAATGAATGGTGCAAACATAAGACAAAACATGTGGGAGATAAATGTCCAAAAAAGGTTCCTTGAGATACTATTAAATTCAACAGAGCCACAGGAGACGTTAGATCTATGAATATCATAAAGTTATTTTATACTGACTGATCTTATAAGTAGGGCATCACTGTAGAGGAGCATACATGCTCAGCCAACCTACACTGTGTAAATAAAGGTAAAGACTCTTCATGTCTGATCCATGTGTAAACAGGAGTTGCTCCACCAGCAAAACACAGGAAACTGCTGTCTCTCTCAAAGTGACTGATGCAACAACCAGACCACAGCTAAATCCGGTTATTAAGTGACAATCTCACCTCATGGTCCATTTAGTAGCTGTTCTGGGGCTTTCAATCATATCATACATGCTTTTTTGAGCACTTCTGAATCAACATTGGCATGAAAGTTGAGGTCCAGTCTTCAACTGAAACTAAATTACATAGGTGAATATAGGCAAATTATAACTTATAGTGTCAACATAAATTGGGCTTTTAATGACTTCCTTCCTCTGGGAAAAGAAAGATCAAGACAGCCTTGATGAAGGGCCTGACAGTTGACAGGCCTCCTGTCTTTCATATGCAGCTATTTCAGGTATTTCTATCACCTCCATCAGGGGGTCAAGTTGAGCTGTCACCTTTGCTGAAAGGTGTCTGTTAACGTGACTATAGATGCAACAGTCTGTACTTACCTGTCATTCAAGTAAAACGAGCATTACCACAGCAAGATCTAATCTAAATTATACTTATTATGCAGATTATTTAATATATTATACATAAATTAAAAACTGTCTGGCATAATAGTTTCTTTGTGTCGCTTCATATCAACGCGCTTTTGTTAATTGCCAGCCCAGCTCAGAGAAAGCAGCATTCCCTGCTCCGGTCGTCAGGGATTTAGAGAAGGACTGAATCCGAGCCCCGACTGAGACAAACAATGGCAGCTATGAAAGGCGAGGAGGGTCGGCCTAATGCAAATATCCACTTTGTGCGCCCTGGAGAACCTGCACTAAATACTGACAACTACCAACTTACACCCAAAGTGAGTAGGCTAAAGTAGTACAGACCGTCTGTAGAACAGTTTATGTTTTGGTGTTCGTCGCTGTTTAGTTTTTTTTCTGCGCAAATTTGCGGACCACGTTCTTACATGGAGGCTTCTTTGATTCAGCAACAAGTGGGAAAGCGGAGAGAGACGCTTTCTGGAGACAGGACGCTGCAGCATCTCTGGAAAGTGCCAAGTGCACCTGCTAAAGGATAAAAACCAAGAGGTAGGAAAGGTATGGCCAAAATACAAAATGCAACATAGTAAAGTGATGAAAAATGACTTCCTAAACTCTCTCATCCAATCCGTTTTTTTTTTCCAACATTCAGTAGTAAATCCCTGTTTTTGCATTTCCCAGTCCTACTTGAAGCTTTCAGGGCAAACATTTTTTTTTGGGCGGGGGGGACTCCAGCTTTTCTCCCAATGTAGACTACAACAGTTTTGTTCGACCCACTTTTTTTTTTCTTTTTTCTTTTTTTTGCTGTGCAGCTTATTTAGTGCAGCTAAGCCTGCCTCAGGAAAACGTGATTATCCTCAGACCATCGATACGCTGGCTTTCATTCAAGACATGCATGAGAAAGGCTTTGCAACATAATAGATCAGTGGGAGCCTGTCTGCTTGTATAGGCGTGGGGCAAGCGGAGGGGAATCTCACTTGAATGTTTATGTTGTTGGGTGTCCATATGAGTGAAACAGAAAACATTTGAAGATATATTAAATGCAAAAACAAAATTGGAGTGATCCTCTGATGTTTTCATGCTATTCCAGTTTAAATGTGAAAGTCTTTGAAAAACATTTGGTAAAAATAGCACAGATAAGTCAACTCTGAGCCCAATTTTGCATCTCTGCACACTGCAGGGGTTTTTTGCCAGCGGTGAGCAAAAAGTAGTGGAGTGAAATGCTACTGTAAAATCCCAGCATATCCCCCCAGAGAGACATCAAAGCAGACTCAACATGAGGCCGATATCTGAACAATTGCTCCATTCTACCCTGCACCCCAACCCTGGCCACCCCCACAACCCTCTATTCCCACTTTCCACTTGATTAAGCCCTAAAGTGAGCAGAGTTGAATCTGGAGGGAAAATGGTTCACTAATTCTGACCTGCAAGTCTGACACAAAAGAGGAAGACTGTTGTCTCCCCTCTAATTTCAGTCTAATTCAACACCTTGACAAGAGTTTTCTTTGCTGTGTTGAAAACCACTTTGTTGAACAAATATAGACAGAGAGGAAGTGACAGTTTCTCCTATTTTCAGTTTAATAATTCAGCACCTGCTTGCTGCAGACTGTATTGGTATTTGATTCATCCATAGATCCTCCTATATACTTCTAATTATAACATGTGCAGCAAAAACAACGTACCAGATTGCAAGAAGTTGCTAATAGTTATAATGACAGTATCAAAATGCTTTTTTGGCTGCATTACACCTAAATCAGAGTCCTATTCACCAAACCAGATGTTTATTATCAACCATACATTATCATGTATGTGTAACAATCCATAAAATGAATGGACAATGGTTAAAAGGCTGTTTATTTAGATGCGGACACTAGTTTTCAAGGATTGGTGTGAATGCCACCAGTGCGCTTTATGACAACTCTTTACAGAGTTGCTCTGACAGCTCCTCTTTGGGTGGCTCTTTATTGCTATTTAGAAACCTCCCTCTGCTACTACAAGCTCAAATATCTTCCAAATCGAAACAGTGCTGCTTAAAGTTGAAATCCATTTCTCGCTATTGGCTTTCCAGTATTTGTAAGCAATTATCCGTGTTGGTGAGAGTAAGCAGAAGCAGCCTGCAGACCACTGTACACATTCTCTGTCTGGTTGGTGAGGTTGCCAGGCGATGAGCTGCTGGATGAAGGCTGCTCAGATGGCTCTTTTTCTCTTTCCGGCTGCTCGCTCTCCATCTCTTTCTGTCGTGTAACCCCTCCATCTCTCTTCTCAGCTTGCCTCTGCATACTAATACACGGACCAAAGGCTGATTACAAACCAGAGCTGTCAAACTGATTATTAATATTCTTCCCTTTGTGGTGTGTTTACAGGGACAAAAGTTTATGGGAACTTCCTCTATTGTTAATTGTTAGATTTATTGTTTTCTCTAATTCACTGTGAAATAGAGTAGACACAAAGTCTACCCGTGTGCAGTTACAGTCTGGCGCTAGTCTTGTTGCACAGGACAGTGAAGTTTTTATACATCTTTGTGTTGTCCACCAGATGAGGGCAGTGTTCAAGTTCTGTTGAGAAGCAGTAGTAGACATACTTTAAACTTGTTTTTGCTGTTGTGCGCTCTGTTAAACTGTTAGTAAAATAGGAATCTAAGCCCCAGACTCAGCATCTTTCAAAAGCAACATAATTTTAGGTCTATCTCCACAACATCTTTAAACAGGAAGGAATCATTACTCACAAACAGATGGAGCGAGTGTTTAGTTTATATAAAAACAGGCACTCTCAATTGCAAAAGGACACCAATGTACCAGCAGTTAGCGTAACACCACATCAGTGTAATGAGCATGAAATTTAGCTGTTTGTTTCTTTTTTTTCTTTCTTTTTTTGGGGGGGATAATTTTATCGTTTTTAGACAAGGATTAAAGCAGATTGTTGGAATTAAACTGAACTGTGGATTAAGAAAGTAAGTTTTCATACATTTTCCCACATGAATCTGAACATGAACTTTTTAAGTCATTTTAAATAATTGTCTCTTGCAGACATGGATCTCATACTTAAAATTATGTGTAAAGCTCAGTATGGATTGCCCTTATAGACTTATTTTTTTGTGTGTTTTGTGTCATGATTTATCTAAACCAGATTTGTAAATGTACATACAGGAAATTATAGAAAGTCAGCACTTTGTCATTGAGGAGTTCCGCAATGACAAAATTCCTCTTCCTGATAGGCCCTATCCTCAAGAGACAGGTATAATTAGAGCTATGGAAACAGGAAACACCTCGCCCTCCCTATCGTTTCTCCCCCCTCTCTCTCTCCCCCCTTCTTCTGTCTCTCTCTCTCTTTCTTTCTCTATCTCCCGCTGTCTCTTTCTCTTCCTCCTCGCCTCTCTCTCTTCTCAGATGTGCATTTATTTGTGCAGATTATCAGGTGCAGAGACGCAGAGTGAGGCCTATAATGAGTCTTGCGATGGTTATCAATGTGTCTTACATCTTTGGGTTTACTGGAAATGAGGACATGGCATGTGCCTCATTTTTTTGCCCTCCCAGAAAGCAATTAACTTAATTAAGATGCACATGCAGTTTGGACCGTTTCACAAAAACCTTACTGCTCTCATCTATTTCCTGTTCAAATGACGTTTTTTTCAGTGTGTATTTTTCTTTTTTTTTCTTTCTAGTCTATGTATTATCAAAAATACCATTACCTAGAAGGTACCTTGAAAAACACAAAGGCTTTGAATTTATAGTGATATGAAACAGAAAAGCAACCTGTTACCACCAGTTGTTTGGTATTATGACTTAATATAAAACACTTTACATGTTGGTTGATCAATCATTTGGCTAATTGTTTGAGCATTAGTCACATGATCAATGTGAGAAAAGTAAACAGACATATTTATTTATATTTATTTTTATGAGTCATGATGTCAGTAACTCATTTACGCTGTTTAAACCTTAATCCTTCCACACTCTTCAGCTCGACTTGCATCACAGTGCTTTTGCTTTGACTGCCAGTGATTCATTTGTGGCAAATGTTTACACGCCCTTGGTAGTTTAACCCAATGTGAGGATGTCGGAGAGAGGGGCCTCTAATTTCTGCTCCTTCCTCCAAAGATTAAAGACCCTGCGGAGACCAGGTGTACAGTTCAGACCAAAGATTAGCCACCCATCGCACTTCCCTTCATCTTAGGCCACATAAACGACAGGCTCGTGCACCTTGTGTGAAGGCGCGCTGATTCCGTTATTAGTGCAGGGGAGCTTCTCTTGACGGTAGAGTAAAAGGGGGTGCTCAAACACTTAACCCAACTCCACCAGTCTCTCCTTCTGCTCAAACACGCAGAGTTCAAGACAGAGAAAAGTCAGCATTCTCCCACCTTTCTCCTTCCTGGTGAGGAATGCACACCTGGAGGTGTTTGCTGAGTGACTCTAGTAATCCATGTAACAATGCAAGCTGACATCTGGTGCCATCAAAAGCACTCCAGGCCGTTTGCGCCGACATTGTTTCCACAGATTAGCATGGCTCTGATGCTGTTGAGCTCGTTATTGTGACATTCATCTTTAATCCTTTAATTTTAATACTGACAGCAGGATAAACACACAACAGTCCACAACAGTTTTAAGATGATTAAAACCTTTTAAATTAGCAGAACATGTGATGAGGATAGAACAGAATTGTAAAAAATAATATTAGCCTCTGTCAAAACTTTTGCATACATTAAAGACACTATGAATTGGACATCAGGGAACAAAAAGCACAGGTGAAGTGCAGTTGTCTAGACTTTGTTGACATGGCAGGCCAGTAGAGTTACACTGCTCTCGGTTCCCCTCGCAGTGTACACACAGGAGGGAGATGGGTGCAGATAAAACGACTGGGTTACGCCCCACTGAGGAATTGGGATGCCTTGGGGCTGGGAAACTTTCTGCCTGGCTAGCCTTAATATTGTGATTCTCCTCAGTCAACAAAGCAGTGCATTTGATGGAACATGTCAGGTTCCTCCAGGACTTGGGGGCTGGTCTCTTCTGGTTAGACAGCTGTCAGCCCCTCAGAGCCCAGAGAGCCTGCGACTCCTCCATGTGTAGCTGGAGACTTCAAAGCAGGAGAGCAGTGTGAGGTGAGTGCTGATTTTCAAAACAACTGAAGCGCTTTAGCGCCGATTAATTGGATTCTGCATTGTGTTGTTGAGTCATGTTGCACTGTCCTGTGGTCTTTGGGAGTTATTCACTCCTGTCAGATCTCTGAGGCATTTATCATCATCTGTCATTGGATGTATTATTTGTTGTTAAAGCTGCTGTCTTTAAGGGAGAAGTTGAGCAGCAGCCATTGTTAGTTGCACTTAATCTGAGCTAAGAGTAAAGTTAAGCATTATTGTTGCTGTTCAGTAATGTAGAAGATGGCAGCCATTGTTGACAGTTAATACTGTTAAAATTGTTTGTATTTTAAAGTGAATTTTGAAACTATTAAAATAGAAACGTAAGTTACACTTAACTACTAAGGACAGGATATTTTTGGTTAGTTTGACAGCCTGTCACATGACCAGATTATAATGTTTAATGTATTCTAATTAATAGAAATGTGATAATCTTATGAATGAGTTTATGTCAAACTATACGCCACTGCCTAATGGAGGAGTTTCTGTTGTCTTGATAATACAAACAAATCCTAAAATAAATGCCACACAGACAAGATACATGATTTATTTGACATTGTGAGTCAGTCTAAAGTATTTAGTGCGTGGATGTTTTTTAAATTCTTGTTGAAACAGCTTTAATGATGCGTGGATATCCAGGCAAGTCTGTGCAAGGGTACTAAAATTTAACATCAGCGTGTTTAATATAGGGGAGGAAATCTTGGTTAATATAGTTATACAACATGGATTATTTCTTAAACCATATAAAACCTTAGTTTTGCTTGACTGCATGTCCACAATATAAACTTTAGTTTATGTATGCTCAGTCAGACTATCTTCTCCTTGATTCCCTGAATCCGGGAGCCGCTGCTGTAACTCGACCTTGCCTCCTCCAGCCACCTGTGCTCGCGTGCTCAGAGAAAACACAGGCTTTTGTGTTGGAGTGAGACGTACACACAGCAGGGGACTAAGGTACATTAGGCGGCTATGACAGGTGGCATGCTCTTCCTGTGCTTCCCCGCAGTAAAGAGCACGAATATGGTCGCAATGTTGGTGGAACAGCTGCACCACACTGACATAGAAGTGGGGATAAATCTCATTCCTGACACAGACATCAGAAAAGACCTTGATTTCTTGCATAAATGTGCAGTGTATGCAGGTCTCCATACAGATTTGGGTCTCAGTCTAAAGTGCACTCTTTGCATGGCAGTGGGAGGCTGGGGGTTGGGGTGCTATGTGGGTGTTTGTGTTTGTGTAGCTGTGTGCATTTGTGTAGCAAGGAAATCAATCTGAATCCTGGAGCCTAAAGTGTGCACCATCACCACTGTGTCTGTCTGTGAGCGGAGGAACGGTTCAGTCAGAACCTCCTCCAGTAACTGTTTTTACCCACCCGCTGGGACTGGTTGAGAAGGGGGCAGAGGGGCCAGTAGCTCAGCTCTGTGTGAGCTTGGATGGTGATGTGATGTGAGTTCTCAATGCTGTGTGAGTCAGACAGAAGGAGAGCGATGACTCGTTCGCTCTGTTCTTTATAGGGACTTGCCTTCTTTACGGCCTAAAACTGACCTGTGAGTATAAAACATCTGAGAAAAACATCATTTCTCATTTACATTTGCTTTATCCTTTTAAAAGAGTCAGATATGTCTGTTGTTCTGCCTGTTAAAAGGAAGTTTTTCCTTGCCACCTTCATCTAGTGCTTGCTCATGGTGGGAATTGTTGAGTCTCTGTATATAATATTATAAAGAGTACAGTCTAGACCTGCTCATGAGATAACGTCTGTTATGATTTGTTATTTACATAGCACATAAATAAAACTCAATGAAGTGTTGGGATTAGTTGATAGAAAGTCGTCTGCTGCTCTTGTTGCTCTTCTTGGTCATAATGGTAAATTGAAAGTGTTTTGGTGTTTTGATGTCGCTTTGTTTGACTTTTTTTATTGTATTTGAGAGTAATCAACCTGTTAATCAATAATGATAAATTGTTAGTTACAGCCATAGTCTGTATGGACTTCCTGAGTTGCAGATGAATGACACAATAACATTTTTTTCTTTCTAAAGATGGATCTAACACATTAGATAGACATTATGCTGCTGTAAAGATACGCTAAAATGACTCTATAACAGTGAGATTGCTGACAACATATTGCCATGACTGTGGTTGTTTAAAATAAAATGAGTTTAAAAGGATGAAAAGTTTAAAGGTTTCATAACAACTGTAGTTGGGTGGCCTGTGTGGCAGTGTGAGGTCAGTACGAAGTGAGGTAGGACCAAGGTGTCACATTCCACAGTTTGGTGTGTGTGCGTGTGTGTGTGTGTGTCGGTTCATCACAAATGACCTCCCATCTATTTACTACAGAGCATGTACTTGATAAATCATAGTGTAACCTCCAATTAAGTACTCCATGTTCTGGGTGAAGTTTGGTTGAACATACAGTAAGTGTGCGTGTTCACGTGTGTTTGTCTGCGTCAGTGAAATGGACTGAAAAAATCTTTCAATCTCAATCCAAACAACTCCTGTGTCCATCCTCCCCCTTATATATTTTTATCTGTAGAGTTACGGCAAGATATGACGTTGAAAAATGATGAAACTGCTGCTTTTATGTCATCAGACTAATTTGTTCCCTCGATCAGATTGTGCGCCACCCCTGGGACTGCCCTATCTGCTTTTTCAGATCACATAAAAATTGTTTACCACAAGTCTACGCAAATGAAGCTATTTTAAACCTTACGGTCACTCGTGGAAAAACAACAGGAAAAGTTTGATTCTTGTAGTCATACAAACGTATTAGTTTTAATGGAGCTGTCCAGAATTTTACTGGTATCTTGATATGATACTTAACATGTTGTAGATAAGAACATAGCACACAAATGGATTTGTTTTTGTCTTTAGCTCGGGGACATCAGCACTGTGGACTAAATTACCACAAATTTAAACATACAACAATTTTGGCACCAGGATACATGTTGTTTACTCTTTATCCCAGTGCAGTAGAGCTTGATCCTGACCTAAATCACCAGGAATACAACACTCAGTGATGCCGCCGAGTGGCCACAGAGTCTACGTTTCCAAACAGGACATATAAAGAGGAAAAATATAGATGTAATGAGTTGGTTTTGTCACATCACTAAAAATCCTTTCTGGGTCAGACAGTTTGAATCTTTATAGCTCTGTTACTGGTTTAATATGTCCCAAATGTCAACTTTGTTAGGAACCCAAAACTTTGCCTTACAGATACCAGACTTCTTTTAATCCACCTGTAATCCTTATACTAATGTTAAATTAAAGTTTTATCTCTTTATATAACTCAGCACGACGTGATGTTTTGTGATCAGTCTTTTATATGGTGGATTTACAAGATGTTGATGTTAACAGTATAAACTGGGAATTACGGCATGTAAGGGTAATACGTTTCGCTTATGATGATACGTAAGGTACTGACCAAAACCCAGATACTGAACAGTGATGCTCTGGCAACTGGGAAAAATAATTTGACATGTAAAGAGCATAGATCACACAGTGCAGATTTTTATATTATACAGATTTTATTTGTATGTACAATATAATTCTGATCTGCTTTCAAGATTTATTGTTTTTCTATTTTTTCTACCTTTTTGTATACAGCTATTCTCCAAGTATATACTTTTATCTCAATCATAAGCAGTGTGGAGCAGCTAAATACTCCAATGCCATTTTTGCAAGACATTATACCAAATCTATTGTGTCAGTACTGAAAAAAACGCCACAAAAGACTGTAGTTGTACACTAAATATAGCCTACTGCAATGCTTTATTTAAAATCTGAACAATGTGTGTTGATCCTTAAAAAACATTCACTAATTGTAAAATTGTTGAGATTTTAAGATTTTGGAGCACAGTTAAGTTAAAATGGGGATGCCTCGTGGCCCAGAGGTTAAAGCACTAGCCATGGAACAAAACGTTCCCAGTATGAAAGCCTCAAGGGACCTTGCATGTCATTCCCCCTCATTTCCTGTCATCTCCCTTCTGTCAACTTCATTTCATTTTCTTCAGATTCTTAAAAACATAACTCCTCACCATGCTGCCATGGCAGGCTTGGCTTGCGTTCTTAGCCAAAATTATACAGGACGGACTAAAATCTGCTACGGCGGGCATCCTGCTGGCTCAGTTGGCTGACGTGCCTGGATCTTGGACATGTGCCGACCTGAGACCTTTGTTGACTTCAGCTCGAACCGTTTTGCTCATGTGCCGCAATTTCGAACCCAATTAGATAAGTAAGAATTAAAAAGAAGGAAAAAGAGAAAAAACAGGGGGAACAGAGGAGACATAAAAGAAGAAAATCTGCCCTCACTGAGGGTGAAACCAACCCAGTGGGAAAGGCCAGGGGAGCAGAAATTATAGGGTCAGCCATGGCACAAACACTATGTGACTTGGGAGAGTGAGGAGTGTATATTTGCATAGTGCATATATGAGGTACGTGTGTGTCTGTTTATATAGCAGATTATACAGTAGATATACACATACGGCTAAATGTAGAGCTACTGTATATATAACAATACGCACTGCTACTGATTCATGATCTTACCGTCTCTCCTTTTTTGTCACAAGTGCTTTACTACAGTTTCTCTGCACATTTTTGTCAACATGAGAGTAACTAACAGTGTGTTTGTGTGAGCCCACGTGTGCTATACTGACTGCAGGCGGTGACAGCGTGTCTTCTTGTCTCTGTTAGGTCGTTGTGATGTCTGCCTCCTAATGACAAGAATGTAGTGCCTCTCTATAAATATAAACCAACCCAATTACCTATCCTCACTACCTTCTCTGTTTACACAGGCTGGCTTAATGCGATCTTCACATTTTCACACAAAGCATGCATTCTCATGGAGCATGTTTTCCCGAACAAGGATTTCCTGTGTTTAGGAGGAGATGGGAAGGAGCTAACAAACTGTCACTCTGCTGCATGCCAGCGGTAAAAAACACGCTCACCTCGTCTGTGTTTTTGTGTCTGGGTGAAGGTTTTCATCTGATGCCTGTCAGATGTTATCATCACAGAACTTTAACTCTATCTCTTAACTATTTTAACTAAAAGACATCAAGGTTATGTTTTGTTTTTAGAGTCAGTTTGTTTTGAAGATGTCATATCTGTCTTATGTAACAGGAGGATGTCCCACATATGTCAGCGGTGATTGGGTATTCCCCTGACAATATTCAAGGGGAACGTCATTGTAGTGAGTGACTTGAGCCACCAATCCTGTGCTGATGTCTTCCTTTCTTTTTCCTTTTGAAAAGCAGCAGAATAAGCTGAAACCCTAGTCCATTTGTATTGTCAAGACAAAGAGAAACCATTGTGGCAGGACGGGTGGAGGGGAGCTGCCGGTGGAGGTAGGGGTGCAAGAGGTCATGGGGGGCAGAGAGGAGTTAGTCAGAGTCCGACCCCTGCTGGGTGGAGTGTTGGGGGCTCGGATTGGTGGGGGTGTGCAGGTCAGGTAGTGTTTTTTTTTTTTCTTTTTCTCAATGATGAGCCTGAAGTTGCAGCGGTGTGCATTTATCCAGCTGGAAGAGGCTTCAGTAGCAGAGAGGCAGCAGCAGGGTGGGGGAGGTTATGCTGTAGGGAGGGAGGCAGGGAGGGAGGGAGGCAGGATGAGTGACGGGGAAGCCAGTGCAATGCCTCTCTCACGCTCCGACAGGAGTTTAGTCTGCTCCAGCTGCCTAGTCCACAGCACACAGACAGAGCACGAGAGAGAAAAGACTCCGGACCTGTTGATATCACAGCAATGACTTCCAGCACCTGTGGAGTCGATTGCGCACTGGATTTTAGTGCTTGGAGTTGATGACAGTTATTTATTTATTGACGTTCTGTATTTTGAATCGTGCCTAAATGCTGTCACTGGGCAAAATGCACTCCAGAGCAAAGTCCCGGAGTTGTGACAACTACCTGAGTATTAAGGTACGAGCTTAAAATAAGTCTTTAACACAGTTTTACTGTGACTTTTTTGGAAGTTGCTCTTTCTTTCTGTGTGTTTTTGCTTGTGTTCTGACTTAAAGCTTTTGTCCTTTTTCTGTGGTGTAAACCTGGCTTCTTGAGAAACCTTAGCGATTGTGTTTTGTGTGTGTGTGTGTGTGTGTTTTGTGTGTGTGTGTTATTGTGTACATTCAGGAGATGGATGGTTGTTTTCTCAGCAGGTGATATTTTGACTTCTTGCTCTGTAGTCAAAACATAGCAGGTAGCTTTTTATACATGTGAGGGAGAAGAGATATCTGTGCTGATATAATATTATAATATTACTTGATATATTTTTAGAAATTCATTTTTTATTCACTCTTTTCTATTTGCATTCTCGGAAAAAAAATCTTGTCTGCTGCTCTCAGATATTTGTCTGTTTGCGGTAGTCTGTGTTCACTTCGAAGGACACTGGGAGTGTAAGTTGTCACTGACGGCCCCAACGTGTTCTTCATCTGATTGATTTAAGACAAATTAGCTAAAAACTGGAGACCAGAACTCATGAATGCAGTGTATTTCAAGTCTTTTCATTTCAAGCTTCAGGAGTCAGTGAAATACACAAGTTTTCATCCTATCTGATAAGTCAGTTTCCTTTATCATCCTCTACCTTGTTTTGGTATGTACCCATGCTATATTTACCCCGCAGAGGTATCAGCAGGACTTTGTTAGTCTCCTTTGTCTCCTCTGTCACTGCTCATCACTGCTCTGATTGGTTGAAGTACATCCATTCACTTTTTGTCTTTTTGGTCGGTTTTCCTTTATGCAAAGGCACAATCAAAGTGTGTGTGTGTGTGTGTGCTGTCTACAATACAATATCTATCTGCTGAGGAACAATATCCTGTCAATGTTGTCTACATCCTGTAGGACATAGTCATTAGTTTCCTACTGATGACATAAATCAAGCCTTTCTGATAAACAGCGTGGGAATCTGTAAAATTTCCTCATTAGGGTACACTTTAATTTAGTCTTATTTAATAAGATAAATTTACAACTATCTCACTGTCTCTTGGATTACATCTTTTGTTTTGTGCACTACTTTTATAATGACGCAGCTTGAAAAATTTGCAGGTCTTACACTTACACACAACATATCCTATAGCCTGATGGTTAGCAGGGGGTGTTTCTCTTTGTTGTTACATTACAGTCAAGCAAATTCATGTAAAAGTAAGTTCAATGAAAATTAAGAATAGTAACTTTTGTTGTAGACTAGTGGGTGGGCCAGTTTATCACCTCCAGACTTCCATTATTGTTGATCTCGCTGTCACCTCACAGACCCAGCTGTGTTTGTCACACAATCAGTCTGGGCCTCTCTGGGGTTAAAGTTTATCTACGGAGATAACATTATAACATTTACTGAAGTGTCTTTCTATAATATCTGCTCTGTGGTGTGTTCAAGTACAATTGAGTAGATCTCGGTGAAATACAGTAACGGTTAAGGTCACTCTTAAATTTATCGGGAGGTATTAGTACAATGTTCAGATCTTTTGTCTGACTTCATATCTCAGCCCCTCCCCTGGCTTCTCCTCCTCTCATAAGATAGGATTTCTATTGGTACAGATCAAAAGCTGAATCAAACTGCAGACTCAATGGTAAGGTCTCACTAGGCCCTTTGTTGGCGTCCTGGCACCTGGCAGCGGGCAGGTCTGAGCAACCTGTGGCCTTTGTCAGCTTGCTGCCTTTGAGGCTGTTAGTTGGCTGGTTAGTGAGCAGCCTGTATGGGGGCTCCAGGGTTCTCCTGTTACACTCCCCTGGTGGCTTCATGCTCCACTGGAGGCCTGGTAGGCAGCGCCTTTTGTGTCCCTGACCCACTAAATGTGTCAGTGACCACCTCTCGCTCACTCTCTCTCTGTCTCTGTAGGTCTCTCACTCTTTCTTTCTCTCTCTGTGATGCACCCCGTCTCTCTTTCTACCCCTCTGGCTTATTTTCCTCTTTCACTTTGAGGTTCGTGGAAGTGCCGAAACATTTGCTCATGGCATATTTAATGTCTTATATAATTTACTTGAAAATACTAAAAAAGCATAAAATATAACCATTTTTAGTGGCTTGCACACTTTCGCACATTACAAAATTTGTTCCTACCTCAAACTCAGCCATCGTTTCATGAAAAGAATGCCTGTTTCATTAAAACAAAGCCCTATAACATGACCACAAAACCCCATCTTTTGGCCTACTACCCTTCTGAACAGCTGGTTTACTGATGGTGCAGACAACGCTGTCCCACCTGGAGCTGGAAGCCATTAATTACCACCTCAGTCCTCCCTCACACAGGCGGCTGCTTACAAAGACCTGGCATCAGAAGGGTGGGACTTCCCAATCTGTTCCTGTCCTGGCTGAGGGTCTGAGACTAGACATACACGTCCATACACACTGCATTCCTCTGTGGCTCAGAGCAGATGGGAAGCTCAGCTCTGGTGGCTAAGCTCAGTCGTTCTGCTGAGACATGCAGATATACAGTATCTCCCACTAACCAGGTGACACAGAGCTTCACATGCTTCCTGACAATGCAAAGCCATACATGATGGGCCTTATGTGAGTTATTAGCTACATGCTAATGATGTAAACATTGTGTCATGTAGCCATAAGTGCAGTTTTGTGTTCATATTGTAGCATTGGATTACCACTCCTGTTCAACAGGTCGAATAACATTTTATTTATCATTGAGCTCAAGTCTCTGCTATGCTGAGTAATTGTTCTTCAAAACACTCCCTCTGTCACTGCTACTGTTTTTTTCTGCCTTGGGAACCTGAAGAGAAACTTGCTGGTCTGTCCTAACTATGTAGTGAGGGCTTTCCTCCCATTGTTAGCCTTCCTCCAATAAAACACCATGTTATTCTTCTCCTCCCGGGTACAACAGTGACTAATGCCCAGAGACATTTTTGTTTCGCTAAAAGCAGACTGACTGCTAATGGAGGTGGGCGTTTTGTTTCAGGGCACCAACACTGTTACAGCACATAGCACTTAGAGAGGCGGAGTGCACAATGAACGCCTTGTAGTAGAGTCGTGGCATGTGTACCAATGCACTGAACTGTACTCACTCTTCTCTAATTGATGGTGCTGAGCTGCTTAGATCAACAAGACAGATCCTACAAAGGGTGAAATATGGGCTGTCTGACAGGCTCAATTCACCGGAGCATAGGCGGTCTCTTGATTTCTAGGCATCCTTTTTTACACGCCATATTGTCATGTAAATGCAGCGCAGACATTCAAGTCAAAGTTGGTTGTGAGGAGTTGCATCCTTGAACCCCCACGCTCTTCATTATGGTACACAGTTGTCATAGTGTGGGACTTTTCCTGGCATTGCTATCTGTTTGTGTTGTTATCATTGGAGGCAGATGTCTCTATTCCACTGTTGTGTTCCACTCGGGAAGGACAGATAGCCGAGGATGTTTGGCCTTGGCGCTGACTGCTGAGATGAAGGTCATAGCCTGAGCCGTGAACAAAACTACAAGACCAGGTCAACCTCATCCAGGACCGCTGTGATCCCAAATGTGTTGTCTCTTTCCGTAACCAACAGTGTGGGACATGTCATCTGTTCTGGTGGGGACAGTTGGTGGTGCCCAAGTCATGTAGGGGTCAGATAATAGTCAGCTATGACATGATTGTTATTAGTTGGTAATTCATCCCGCCCACAACCGGAGTCCAGTCTGGACTTTCCAGTTCTGCTGTTTGTGTCCGCTGACAGTAACGTCACTTTCACCAGGTGTTTCTCTCCTGATGGAAAGACCATCATGGCTGACATTTCCTGTCATGTTCAAACTTCCCGACTGTCTGGCTAAGAGGGATCATGCACATTACTCATGTGCATGCAATCGTATGTTTATTTAGTTGAAATACATGTACAGTAATCAGATGCCTTATTATTATTTTATTATTGTACTTGTGCAACATTTGTTTGATATTTTTAGCGCTTTTGCTAGCGGCATGGCTATGTTGGGCGATCAGTTATTTAGTCGACTACTGTGACCCCCTGACTTTCCTTTAAATGCCACCAAAAGCTTGACATTTTTGGCTTTTAGTGAAATACCTTGCCATTTATTAGATGGATTGCCACATTTAGTAGGAAAGTTGTACATTGTGTTTACTGCAAATGCTATTATGTTAACATGCCAAACTACATGGTAAACCTGCTAAATATCAGCATGTTAGCCTCAGTGTGAGCATGTTAGCATGCCATATGTTAGCATTTAGCTGAAAGCACTACTATGCCTATATACAGGTTCCTAGTCTTGTTTAAATGTAACCATTTTGCACTTTGAAGCTTTCTAGTGCTCCACTGGTTCCAATGGTTTGCTTTTATCTTGAATTCTTTCACCGCTTAATGAATCTGAAAATACAATCTTTCTTTGGTTGGCCTGCACACAGTCCATATACAAACCAGTCTATGAACTGTTATTAGGTATACGTTGCTTTGGTTTAAGGGGTGCCAAGACAAAAAGGTTAGGAACCACTGGTCTACCCATGTCCATGTAGCATATGCTCTGATGTTTTTCTATATCTGTGGCCATACATATGGCTCAAGGTTCACCTGAAGAAAAATATCCAACCTAAATATACAAAGTCTTTTTTTTCTCCACAGGACGCTGAGTCTTTGGACAATTGTATCCAGAACACCTTGTCGGCCCTTTACCAACCCTTCACTGCCACTGCTGCCACCGTCCTGTGGCAGCTCTTCAGTGTGGTTGAAAGGCAGTACAGAGGAGACGGCCTCCGCTGCCTCATTGACTTCTTGCTTCCTGCCAAAAGGATCCTGCAGATTATCCAACAAGAAACCTGTGTGAGTTGTTGATAGATGTGGCACCTGAGGCTAAACCGAGGAATTTCATTAATGCTCTCTGTGATCTATGTCAGAATACATTTTGAGATACAACATCACCAGAGATTTAACTGGTGTGAACCTGTGTGATTTCCTGCTAGACTATTGGATGTTTGGCTCCAGTCTAATTTTTGGCCTTCAGTCTGTTGGAAATAACAGGTTGAGAAAGGGGCAGTGAGGACACAACAAGAAAACATGTGCCTGTGCGCCAGGCAGTGTTAACTCTACTTCTCTAAATACTTCAAACATAGGAATAATAAACATCTTGAAAGATAAGCCAGGCAAAATGTTTGTGACAAAAGAATGTGAGAACAGCAGTGCTGAGTGTGAATATCTTTGCTGTGTGGGAAGAGAGAGCATCAGGCTTAGACAGACTTGATTATTGTTCTGAAAACAAGCTGAAAAGCAGCCATCCTTCTCTGAATAGGGAAACAGAGGGAAACTGTGGTCTGTTTGAGAGGCTGCCATAGACTCTTGGGTCCAAAGTGAAATTCAATATTCTCTCTCGCAAGCTTTGATTGCTGTGGGTTAGGGCTCTACGACCAGAGCACTGAAACTTTATTCCTTCGTATTCATCTCTGCAGTGATTACACTGTGACGATAGCCATAGAGCAATACTTTCACATAAGCCTAGCCCCTGAGAACAGCTTGCCATGCATGAGAGTCTTTGTATTGCAGGCAATATGAGAGGCTTCAGAAGAAGATCACATCCTCAGTCTTAACCTTGACATTCATAAGAGATGAAAAAGCCAACCCTTGAGCACAGAGTCTTGTGCTCTTAGGGTATGTTTTTTTGTTCTGTCACAGTGAAGATTTGTGTTGTGGTTGCTGTGTAACTAGGCCTGATCAGACAGGTTTTCCTCTTTAGTCGAATGATCGCTGACAGTGATTCATCTGCTGTGTCCCGTGAAAACATCTCGCCTCTCCATTAAAGTT
>JAAROE010000058.1:0-88223 GCA_036365135.1 Miichthys miiuy | reverse complement strand
TAACCCTGCTAGAGAGCTCCAGCGGGAGATGAGACCACCATCCCTAACCCCATCCCTAACCCTAACCTCAGCATGGTGAGACAACCATCCCTAGCCTAGCCCTAATCCTAACCCTGGGTCCCCTTTCCCCATCCCTTTTCCCCATAATACTCACCTGAACCTAAAAAGAAGAAAAGTTAAATTAATACTTACCTGGAACCTAAAGATAGAAGAAAAAACTGCAAGAAAAAGCCTAAAAGAAAGAAGAAAAGTCAAATAAATACTTACCTGGAACCTAAGGAAGAAGAAAAAACCTGCAAGAAAAAACCTGAAAGAAGAAAAGTCAAATAAATACTTACCTGGAACCTAAAGGAAGAAGAAACCTAAAGAAGGAAAGAAACATGCTCTGACCTGCCTGATGAAGAGCAAGTAGTTCTCAACGTTGCAACAAGGCAGAGCACAAGATTCTGGCGTGAGTCAATTTTTGAACCAACACAGGGTATTTCACCTGTGTTTTATGAAACCTCAGTGAAGGAGAGGAATGTGTGGAGTTTGGAGTGTTTTGCTTTTACTTTGGTTACGAGCGGAATGTGTGGAGTGGGGAGGAGTTTTTATTTTCTTTGGTGGCTCTGGCAGTGCAGCGGAGGACTGCGCACAGTGTGGGAATGTGGAGTGGGAGTGCTTGGGACTTTGTGGGTGGGAGTGGAGGATGTCCGATGCCTCGGACACACCGCCAATGGACCGTGCACCACCTGGCCTAGCCAGCGTTTTCCCCTAACCTAACCAGCCAGTGCCTTGGTTACAAGATGTGTGTCTGTGGAGAGTCCATACGGTGGCGACATCTGGCCCAACCCTTTCCCGGATCCTGAGCATGGATAACCTAGCCCCCCCCAATTTTGCCAGTACCATGTGGGTGTCTGCTAGAGAGCTCCAGCGGATGAGACCACCATCCTAGCCCCATCCCTAACCTAACCTCAGCATGGTGAGACAACCATCCCTAGCCCTAGCCCTAATCCTAACCCTGGGTCCCTTTCCCCATCCCTTTTCCCATAATACTCACCTGAACCTAAAAAGAAGAAAAGTTAAATTAATACTTACCTGGAACCTAAAGATGAAGAAAAAACCTGCAGAAAAAGCCTAAAGAAAGAAGAAAAGTCAAATAAATACTTACCTGGAACCTAAAGGAAGAAGAAAAAACCTGCAAGAAAAACCTAAAGAAAGAAGAAAAGTCAAATAAATACTTACCTGGAACCTAAAGGAAGAAGAAACCTAAAGAAGGAAAGAAACATGCTCTGACCTGCCTGATGAAGAGCAAGTAGTTCTCGAAACGTTGCAACAAGGCAGAGCACAAGATTCTGACGTGAGTCAATTTTTGAACCAACACAGGGTTTTCACCCTGTGTTTATATGAACCTCAGTGAAGGAGAATGTGTGGAGTTTGGAGGTGTTTTGCTTTTACTTTGGTTCTGAGAGCGGAATGTGTGGAGTGGGAGGAGTTTTTATTTTCTTTGGTGGCTCTGGCAGTGCAGCGGAGGACTGCGCACAGTGTGGGAATGTGGAGTGGGAGTGCTTGGGACTTTGTGGGCGTGGGAGTGGAGGATGTCCGATGCCTCGGACACACGCGCCAATGGACCGTGCACCACCTGGCCTAGCCAGCGTTTTCCCCCTAACCTAACCAGCCAGTGCCTTGGTTACAAGATGTGTGTCTGTGGAGAGTCCATACACGGTGACGACATCTGGCCCAACCCTTTCCCCGGATCCTGAGCATGGATAACCCTAGCCCAAACCCCCAATTTTGCCAGTACCATGTGGTGTCTGCTAGAGAGCTCCAGCGGGGATGAGACCACCATCCCTAGCCCCATCCCTAACCCTAACCTCAGCATGGTGAGACAACCATCCCTAGCCTAGCCCTAATCCTAACCCTGGGTCCCTTTCCCCATCCCTTTTCCCCATAATACTCACCTGAACCTAAAAAAGAAGAAAAGTTAAATTAATACTTACCTGGAACCTAAAGATAGAAGAAAAAACCTGCAAGAAAAAGCCTAAAGAAGAAGAAAAGTCAAATAAATACTTACCTGGAACCTAAAGGAAGAAGAAAAAACCTGCAAGAAAAAACAAAGAAAGAAAAGTCAAATAAATACTTACCTGGAACCTAAAGGAAGAAGAAACCTAAAGAAGGAAAGAAACATGCTCTGACCTGCCTGATGAAGAGCAAGTAGTTCTCAAACGTTGCAACAAGGCAGAGCACAAGATTCTGCGTGAGTCAATTTTTGAACCAACACAGGGTATTTCACCCTGTGTTTTATGTGAGCCTCAGTGAAGGAGAAATGTGTGGAGTTTGGAGTGTTTTTGCTTTTACTTTGGTTCTGGACGGAATGTGTGGTGGGGAGGTTTTTATTTTCTTTGGTGGCTCTGGCAGTGCAGCGGAGGACTGCGCACAGTGTGGGAATGTGGGTGGGAGTGCTTGGGACTTTGTGGGCGTGGGAGTGGAGGATGTCCGATGCCTCGGACACACCGCCAATGGACCGTGCACCACCTGGCCTAGCCAGCGTTTTTCCCTAACCTAACCAGCCAGTGCCTTGGTTACAAGATGTGTGTCTGTGGAGAGTCCATACAGCGGTGGCGACATCTGGCCCAACCCTTTCCCTGAGCATGGATAACCTAGCCCAAACCCCAATTTTGCCAGTACCATGTGGTGTCTGCTAGAGCTCCAGCGGAGGATGAGACCACCATCCTAGCCCCATCCCTAACCTAACCTCAGCATGGTGAGACAACCATCCCTAGCCCTAGCCCTAATCCTAACCCTGGGTCCCCTTTCCCCATCCCTTTTCCCCATATACTCACCTGAACCTAAAAAGAAAAGTTAAATTAATACTTACCTGGAACCTAAAGATAGGAAAAAACCTGCAAGAAAAAGCCTAAAGAAAGAAGAAAAGTCAAATAAATACTTACCTGGAACCTAAAGGAAGAAGAAAAAACCTGCAAGAAAAAACCTAAAGAAAGAAGAAAAGTCAAATAAATACCCTGGAACCTAAAGGAAGAAGAAACCTAAAGAAGGAAAGAAACATGCTCTGACCTGCCTGATGAAGAGCAAGTAGTTCTCGAAGCGTTGCAACAAGGCAGAGCACAAGATTCTGGCGTGAGTCAATTTTTGAACCAACACAGGGTATTTCACCCTGTGTTTTATATGAAACCTCAGTGAAGGAGAGGAATGTGGGTTTGGAGGTGTTTTGCTTTTACTTTGGTTACGGAGGCGGAATGTGTGGAGTGGGAGAGTTTTTATTTTCTTTGGTGGCTCTGGCAGTGCAGCGGAGGACTGCGCACAGTGTGGGAATGTGGAGTGGGAGTGCTTGGGACTTTGTGGACGTGGGAGTGGAGGAGGATGTCCGATGCCTCGGACACACACGTAATGGACCGTGCACCACCTGGCCTAGCCAGCGTTTTTCCCCTAACCTAACCAGCCAGTGCCTTGGTTACAAGATGTGTGTCTGTGGAGTCCATGGTGGCGACATCTGGCCCAACCCTTTCCCGGATCCTGAGCATGGATAACCTAGCCCAAACCCCAATTTTGCCAGTACCATGTGGTGTCTGCTAGAGAGCTCCAGCGGGATGAGACCACCATCCCTAGCCCCATCCCTAACCTAACCTCAGCATGGTGAGACAACCATCCCTAGCCCTAGCCCTAATCCTAACCCTGGGTCCCTTTCCCCCATCCCTTTTCCCCATAATACTCACCTGAACCTAAAAGAAGAAAAGTTAAATTAATACTTACCTGGAACCTAAAGATAGAAGAAAAAACCTGCAAGAAAAAGCCTAAAGAAAGAAGAAAAGTCAAATAAATACTTACCTGGAACCTAAAGGAAGAAGAAAAAACCAAGAAAAAACCTAAAGAAAGAAGAAAAGTCAAATAAATACTTACCTGGAACCTAAAGGAAGAAGAAACCTAAAGAAGAAAGAAACATGCTCTGACCTGCCTGATGAAGAGCAAGTAGTTCTCAAGCGTTGCAACAAGGCAGAGCACAAGATTCTGGCGTGAGTCAATTTTTGAACCAACACAGGGTATTTCACCCTGTGTTTTATGTGAGCCTCAGTGAAGGAGAGGAATGTGTGGAGTTTGGAGGTGTTTTTGCTTTTACTTTGGTTCTGAGAGGCGAGAATGTGTGGAGTGGGGAGGTTTTATTTTCTTTGGTGGCTCTGGCAGTGCAGCGGAGGACTGCGCACAGTGTGGGAATGTGGAGTGGGAGTGCTTGGGACTTTGTGGACGTGGGAGTGGAGGATGTCCGATGCCTCGGACACACACGCCAATGGACCGTGCACCACCTGGCCTAGCCAGCGTTTTCCCTAACCTAACCAGCCAGTGCCTTGGTTACAAGATGTGTGTCTGTGGAGAGTCCATACGGTGGCGACATCTGGCCCAACCCTTTCCCCGGATCCTGAGCATGGATAACCTAGCCCACCCCCAATTTTGCCAGTACCATGTGGTGTCTGCTAGAGAGCTCCAGCGGAGGATGAGACCATCCTAGCCCCATCCCTAACCCTAACCTCAGCATGGTGAGACACCATCCCTAGCCCTAGCCCTAATCCTAACCCTGGGTCCCCTTTCCCCATCCCTTTTCCCATAATACTCACCTGAACCTAAAAAAGAAAAAAGTTAAATTAATACTTACCTGGAACCTAAAGATAGAAGAAAAAACCTGCAAGAAAAAGCCTAAAGAAAGAAGAAAAGTCAAATAAATACTTACCTGGAACCTAAAGGAAGAAGAAAAAACCTGCAAGAAAAAACCTAAAGAAAGAAGAAAAGTCAAATAAATACTTACCTGGAACCTAAAGGAAGAAGAAACCTAAAGAAGGAAAAACATGCTCTGACCTGCCTGATGAAGAGCAAGTAGTTCTCAAAACGTTGCAACAAGGCAGAGCACAAGATTCTGGCGTGAGTCAATTTTTGAACCAACACAGGGTATTTCACCCTGTGTTTTATGTGAAACCTCAGTGAAGGAGGAATGTGTGGAGTTGGAGGTGTTTTGCTTTTACTTTGGTTCTGGAGGCGGAATGTGTGGAGTGGGGAGGAGTTTTATTTTCTTTGGTGGCTCTGGCAGTGCAGCGGAGGACTGCGCACAGTGTGGGAATGTGGAGTGGGAGTGCTTGGGACTTTGTGGACGTGGGAGTGGAGGATGTCCGATGCCTCGGACACACGCCAATGGACCGTGCACCACCTGGCCTAGCGTTTTCCCCTAACCTAACCAGCCAGTGCCTTGGTTACAAGATGTGTGTCTGTGAGAGTCCATACCGTGTGACATCTGGCCCAACCCTTTCCCGGATCCTGAGCATGGATAACCTAGCCCAAACCCCAATTTTGCCAGTACCATGTGGGTGTCTGCTGAGAGCTCCAGCGGGGATGAGACCACCATCCCTAGCCCCATCCCTAACCTAACCTCAGCATGGTGAGACAACCATCCCTAGCCCTAGCCCTAATCCTAACCCTGGGTCCCCTTTCCCCATCCCTTTTCCCCATAATACTCACCTGAACCTAAAAAAAGAAGAAAAGTTAAATTAATACTTACCTGGAACCTAAAGATAGAAGAAAAAACCTGCAAGAAAAAGCCTAAAAAGAAGAAAAGTCAAATAAATACTTACCTGGAACCTAAAGGAAGAAGAAAAAACCTGCAAGAAAAAACCTAAAGAAAGAAAAGTCAAATAAATACTTACCTGGAACCTAAAGGAAGAAGAAACCTAAAGAAGGAAAGAAACATGCTCTGACCTGCCTGATGAAGAGCAAGTAGTTCTCAGCGTTGCAACAAGGCAGAGCACAAGATTCTGGCGTGAGTCAATTTTTGACCAACACAGGGTATTTCACCTGTGTTTTATGTGAACCTCAGTGAAGGAGAGGAATGTGTGGAGTTTGGAGGTGTTTTGCTTTTACTTTGGTTCGGAGGCGGAATGTGTGGAGTGGGGAGGTTTTTATTTTCTTTGGTGGCTCTGGCAGTGCAGCGGAGGACTGCGCACAGTGTGGGAATGTGGTGGGAGTGCTTGGGACTTTGTGGGCAGTGGAGGATGTCCGATGCCTCGGACACACGCCAATGGACCGTGCACCACCTGGCCTAGCCAGCGTTTTTCCCTAACCTAACCAGCCAGTGCCTTGGTTACAAGATGTGTGTCTGTGGAGAGTCCATACACGGTGGCGACATCTGGCCCAACCCTTTCCCGGATCCTGAGCATGGATAACCTAGCCCAAACCCCAATTTTGCCAGTACCATGTGGGTGTCTGCTAGAGAGCTCCAGCGGGATGAGACCACCATCCTAGCCCCCTAACCCTAACCTCAGCATGGTGAGACAACCATCCCTAGCCTAGCCCTAATCCTAACCCTGGGTCCTTTCCCCCATCCCTTTTCCCATAATACTCACCTGAACCTAAAAAGAAGAAAAGTTAAATTAATACTTACCTGGAACCTAAAGATAGAAGAAAAAACCTGCAAGAAAAAGCCAAAAGAGAAGAAAAGTCAAATAAATACTTACCTGGAACCTAAAGGAAGAAGAAAACCTGCAAGAAAAACCTAAAGAAAGAAAAAAGTCAAATAAATACTTACCTGGAACCTAAAGGAAGAAGAAACCTAAAGAAGGAAAGAAACATGCTCTGACCTGCCTGATGAAGAGCAAGTAGTTCTCAAGCGTTGCAACAAGGCAGAGCACAAGATTCTGACGTGAGTCAATTTTGAACCAACACAGGGTATTTCACCTGTGTTTTATGTGAAACCTCAGTGAAGGAGAGAATGTGTGGAGTTTGGAGGTGTTTTTGCTTTTACTTTGGTTCGGAGGCGGAATGTGTGGAGTGGGAGGTTTTATTTTCTTTGGTGGCTCTGGCAGTGCAGCGGAGGACTGCGCACAGTGTGGGAATGTGGAGTGGGTGCTTGGGACTTTGTGGGCGTGGGAGTGGAGGATGTCCGATGCCTCGGACACACCAATGGACCGTGCACCACCTGGCCTAGCCAGCGTTTTCCCCTAACCTAACCAGCCAGTGCCTTGGTTACAAGATGTGTGTCTGTGGAGAGTCCATACGGTGGCGACATCTGGCCCAACCCTTTCCCGGATCCTGAGCATGGATAACCTAGCCCAAACCCCAATTTTGCCAGTACCATGTGGGTGTCTGCTAGAGAGCTCCAGCGGGGATGAGACCACCATCCTAGCCCCATCCCTAACCTAACCTCAGCATGGTGAGACAACCATCCCTAGCCCTAGCCTAATCCTAACCTGGGTCCCTTTCCCCATCCCTTTTCCCCATAATACTCACCTGAACCTAAAAAAGAAGAAAAGTTAAATTAATACTTACCTGGAACCTAAAGATAGAAGAAAAAACCTGCAGAAAAAGCCTAAAGAAAGAAGAAAAGTCAAATAAATACTTACCTGGAACCTAAAGGAAGAAGAAAAAACCTGCAAGAAAAAACCTAAAGAAAGAAGAAAAGTCAAATAAATACTTACCTGGAACCTAAAGGAAGAAGAAACCTAAAGAAGGAAAAACATGCTCTGACCTGCCTGATGAAGAGCAAGTAGTTCTCGAAACGTTGCAACAAGGCAGAGCACAAGATTCTGGCGTGAGTCAATTTTTGAACCAACACAGGGTATTTCACCTGTGTTTTATGAGCCTCAGTGAAGGAGAGGAATGTGTGGAGTTTGGAGGTGTTTTTGCTTTTACTTTGGTTACGGAGGCGGAATGTGTGGAGTGGGAGGAGTTTTTATTTTCTTTGGTGGCTCTGGCAGTGCAGCGGAGGACTGCGCACAGTGTGGGAATGTGGGTGGGGAGTGCTTGGGACTTTGTGGGCGTGGGAGTGGAGGATGTCCGATGCCTCGGACACACGCCAATGGACCGTGCACCACCTGGCCTAGCCAGCGTTTTTCCCCTAACCTAACCAGCCAGTGCCTTGGTTACAAGATGTGTGTCTGTGGAGAGTCCATACAGTGGCGACATCTGGCCCAACCCTTTCCCGGATCCTGAGCATGGATAACCTAGCCCAAACCCCAATTTTGCCAGTACCATGTGGTGTCTGCTAGAGAGCTCCAGCGGGGATGAGACCATCCCCTAGCCCCATCCCTAACCTAACCTCAGCATGGTGAGACAACCATCCCTAGCCCTAGCCCTAATCCTAACCCTGGGTCCCTTTCCCCATCCCTTTTCCCATAATACTCACCTGAACCTAAAAAAGAAGAAAAGTTAAATTAATACTTACCTGGAACCTAAAGATAGAAGAAAAAACCTGCAAGAAAAAGCCTAAAGAAAGAAGAAAAGTCAAATAAATACTTACCTGGAACCTAAAGGAAGAAGAAAAAACCTGCAAGAAAAAACCTAAAGAAAGAAGAAAAGTCAAATAAATACTTACCTGGAACCTAAAGGAAGAAGAAACCTAAGAAGGAAAGAAACATGCTCTGACCTGCCTGATGAAGAGCAAGTAGTTCTCGAAAGCGTTGCAACAAGGCAGAGCACAAGATTCTGGCGTGAGTCAATTTTTGAACCAACACAGGGTATTTCACCCTGTGTTTTTATGAAACCTCAGTGAAGGAGAGGAATGTGTGGAGTTTGGAGGTGTTTTGCTTTACTTTGGTTCTGAGCGGAATGTGTGGAGTGGGAGGTTTTTATTTTCTTTGGTGGCTCTGGCAGTGCAGCGGAGGACTGCGCACAGTGTGGGAATGTGGAGTGGGAGTGCTTGGGACTTTGTGGGCGTGGGAGTGGAGGATGTCCGATGCCTCGGACACACACGCCATGGACCGTGCACCACCTGGCCTAGCCAGCGTTTTCCCCTAACCTAACCAGCCAGTGCCTTGGTTACAAGATGTGTGTCTGTGGAGAGTCCATACAGTGGCGACATCTGGCCCAACCTTTCCCGGATCCTGAGCATGGATAACCTAGCCCAAACCCCAATTTTGCCAGTACCATGTGGGTGTCTGCTAGAGAGCTCCAGCGGGATGAGACCACCATCCTAGCCCCATCCCTAACCTCGCATGGTGAGACAACCATCCCTAGCCCTAGCCCTAATCCTAACCTGGGTCCCCTTTCCCCATCCCTTTTCCCCATAATACTCACCTGAACCTAAAAAGAAGAAAAGTTAAATTAATACTTACCTGGAACCTAAAGATAGAAGAAAAAACCCAAAGAAAAGCCTAAAGAAAGAAAAGTCAAATAAATACTTACCTGGAACCTAAAGGAAGAAGAAAAAACCTGCAAGAAAAAACCTAAAGAAAGAAGAAAAGTCAAATAAATACTTACCTGGAACCTAAAGGAAGAAGAAACCTAAAGAAGAAAGAAACATGCTCTGACCTGCCTGATGAAGAGCAAGTAGTTCTCGAAGCGTTGCAACAAGGCAGAGCACAAGATTCTGGCGTGAGTCAATTTTTGAACCAACACAGGGTATTTCACCCTGTGTTTTATGTGAGCCTCAGTGAAGGAGAGGGAATGTGTGGAGTTTGGAGGTGTTTTGCTTTTACTTTGGTTCTGAGAGGCGGAATGTGTGAGTGGGGAGGTTTTATTTTCTTTGGTGGCTCTGGCAGTGCAGCGGAGGACTGCGCACAGTGTGGGAATGTGGAGTGGGAGTGCTTGGGACTTTGTGGACGCGTGGGAGTGGAGGATGTCCGATGCCTCGGACACACCGTAATGGACCGTGCACCACCTGGCCTAGCCAGCGTTTTCCCCTAACCTAACCAGCCAGTGCCTTGGTTACAAGATGTGTGTCTGTGGAGAGTCCATACGGTGGCGACATCTGGCCCAACCCTTTCCCGGATCCTGAGCATGGATAACCTAGCCCAAACCCCAATTTTGCCAGTACCATGTGGGTGTCTGCTAGAGAGCTCCAGCGGGGATGAGACCACCATCCTAGCCCCATCCCTAACCTAACCTCAGCATGGTGAGACAACCATCCCTAGCCCTAGCCCTAATCCTAACCCTGGGTCCCCTTTCCCCATCCCTTTTCCCCATAATACTCACCTGAACCTAAAAAAGAAGAAAAGTTAAATTAATACTTACCTGGAACCTAAAGATAGAAGAAAAAACCTGCAAGAAAAAGCCTAAAGAAAGAAGAAAAGTCAAATAAATACTTACCTGGAACCTAAAGGAAGAAGAAAAAACCTGCAAGAAAAACCTAAAGAAAGAAAAAAGTCAAATAAATACTTACCTGGAACCTAAAGGAAGAAGAAACCTAAAGAAGGAAAGAAACATGCTCTGACCTGCCTGATGAAGAGCAAGTAGTTCTCGAAACGTTGCAACAAGGCAGAGCACAAGATTCTGGCGTGAGTCAATTTTGAACCAACACAGGGTATTTCACCTGTGTTTTATGTGAGCCTCAGTGAAGGAGAGGAATGTGTGAGTTTGGAGGTGTTTTGCTTTTACTTTGGTTCACGGAGGCGGAATGTGTGGAGTGGGAGGTTTTATTTTCTTTGGTGGCTCTGGCAGTGCAGCGGAGGACTGCGCACAGTGTGGGAATGTGGAGTGGGAGTGCTTGGGACTTTGTGGGCGTGGGAGTGGAGGATGTCCGATGCCTCGGACACACGCCAATGGACCGTGCACCACCTGGCCTAGCCAGCGTTTTCCCTAACCTAACCAGCCAGTGCCTTGGTTACAAGATGTGTGTCTGTGGAGTCCATACACGGTGGCGACATCTGGCCCAACCCTTTCCCGGATCCTGAGCATGGATAACCCTAGCCCAAACCCCAATTTTGCCAGTACCATGTGGGTGTCTGCTAGAGAGCTCCAGCGGATGAGACCACCCCTAGCCCCATCCCTAACCCTAACCTCAGCATGGTGAGACAACCATCCCTAGCCCTAGCCCTAATCCTAACCCTGGGTCCCCTTTCCCCATCCCTTTTCCCCATAATACTCACCTGAACCTAAAAAGAAGAAAAGTTAAATTAATACTTACCTGGAACCTAAAGATAGAAGAAAAAACCTGCAAGAAAAAGCCTAAAAAGAAGAAGAAAAGTCAAATAAATACTTACCTGGAACCTAAAGGAAGAAGAAAAAACCTGCAAGAAAAAACCTAAAGAAAGAAGAAAAGTCAAATAAATACTTACCTGGAACCTAAAGGAAGAAGAAACCTAAAGAAGGAAAGAAACATGCTCTGACCTGCCTGATGAAGAGCAAGTAGTTCTCGAAACGTTGCAACAAGGCAGAGCACAAGATTCTGACGTGAGTCAATTTTTGAACCAACACAGGGTTTCACCCTGTGTTTTATGTGAGCCTCAGTGAAGGAGAGGGTGTGTGGAGTTTGGAGGTGTTTTGCTTTTACTTTGGTTCGGAGGCGGAATGTGGAGTGGGAGGAGTTTTTATTTTCTTTGGTGGCTCTGGCAGTGCAGCGGAGGACTGCGCACAGTGTGGGAATGTGGGTGGGGAGTGCTTGGGACTTTGTGGACGTGGGAGTGGAGGATGTCCGATGCCTCGGACACACCGCCAATGGACCGTGCACCACCTGGCCTAGCCAGCGTTTTCCCCTAACCTAACCAGCCAGTGCCTTGGTTACAAGATGTGTGTCTGTGGAGAGTCCATACGGTGGCGACATCTGGCCCAACCCTTTCCCGGATCCTGAGCATGGATAACCTAGCCCAAACCCCAATTTTGCCAGTACCATGTGGGTGTCTGCTAGAGAGCTCAGCGGATGAGACCACCATCCTAGCCCCATCCCTAACCCTAACCTCAGCATGGTGAGACAACCATCCCTAGCCTAGCCCTAATCCTAACCCTGGGTCCCCTCCCCATCCCTTTTCCCCATAATACTCACCTGAACCTAAAAAAAGGTTAAATTAATACTTACCTGGAACCTAAAGATAGAAGAAAAAACCTGCAGAAAAATAAAAAGAAGAAAAGTCAAATAAATACCCTGGAACCTAAAGGAAGAAGAAAAAACCTGCAAGAAAAAACCTAAAGAAAGAAGAAAAGTCAAATAAATACTTACCTGGAACAAAAGGAAGAAGAAACCTAAAGAAGGAAAGAAACATGCTCTGACCTGCCTGATGAAGAGCAAGTAGTTCTCGAAACGTTGCAAGGCAGAGCACAAGATTCTGGCGTGAGTCAATTTTTGAACCAACACAGGGTATTTCACCCTGTGTTTTATGAGCCTCAGTGAAGGAGAGGGAATGTGTGGAGTTTGGAGGTGTTTTGCTTTTACTTTGGTTCAGGCGGAAGAATGGAGTGGGGAGGAGTTTTTATTTTCTTTGGTGGCTCTGGCAGTGCAGCGGAGGACTGCGCACAGTGTGGGAATGTGGGTGGGAGTGCTTGGGACTTTGTGGACGTGGGAGTGGAGGATGTCCGATGCCTCGGACACACCGCCAATGGACCGTGCACCACCTGGCCTAGCCAGCGTTTTCCCCTAACCTAACCAGCCAGTGCCTTGGTTACAAGATGTGTGTCTGTGGAGTCCACCATACGGTGGCGACATCTGGCCCAACCCTTTCCCGGATCCTGAGCATGGATAACCTAGCCCAAACCCCAATTTTGCCAGTACCATGTGGGTGTCTGCTAGAGAGCTCCAGCGGAGGATGAGACCACCATCCCTAGCCCCATCCCTAACCCTAACCTCAGCATGGTGAGACAACCATCCCTAGCCCTAGCCCTAATCCTAACCCTGGGTCCCCTTTCCCCATCCCTTTTCCCTAATACTCACCTGAACCTAAAAAGAAGAAAAGTTAAATTAATACTTACCTGGAACCTAAAGATGAAGAAAAAACCTGCAAGAAAAAGCCTAAAGAAAGAAGAAAAGTCAAATAAATACTTACCTGGAACCTAAAGGAAGAAAACCTGCAAGAAAAAACCTAAAGAAAGAAGAAAAGTCAAATAAATACTTACCTGGAACCTAAAGGAAGAAGAAACCTAAAGAAGGAAAGAAACATGCTCTGACCTGCCTGATGAAGAGAGCAAGTAGTTCTCAAAACGTTGCAACAAGGCAGAGCACAAGATTCTGTGAGTCAATTTTTGAACCAACACAGGGTATTTCACCCTGTGTTTTATATGAGCCTCAGTGAAGGAGAGGAATGTGTGGAGTTTGGAGGTGTTTTTGCTTTTACTTTGGTTCTGGAGGCGGAATGTGTGGAGTGGGGAGGTTTTTATTTTCTTTGGTGGCTCTGGCAGTGCAGCGGAGGACTGCGCACAGTGTGGGAATGTGGAGTGGGAGTGCTTGGGACTTTGTGGGCGTGGGAGTGGAGGATGTCCGATGCCTCGGACACACCGCCAATGGACCGTGCACCACCTGGCCTAGCCAGCGTTTTCCCCTAACCTAACCAGCCAGTGCCTTGGTTACAAGATGTGTGTCTGTGGAGAGTCCATACGGTGGCGACATCTGGCCCAACCCTTTCCCGGATCCTGAGCATGGATAACCTAGCCCAAACCCCAATTTTGCCAGTACCATGTGGGTGTCTGCTAGAGCTCCAGCGATGAGACCACCATCCCTAGCCCCATCCCTAACCCTAACCTCAGCATGGTGAGACAACCATCCCTAGCCCTAGCCCTAATCCTAACCTGGGTCCCCTTTCCCCATCCCTTTTCCCCATAATACTCACCTGAACCTAAAAGAAGAAAAGTTAAATTAATACTTACCTGGAACCTAAAGATAGAAGAAAAACCTGCAAGAAAAAGCCTAAAGAAAGAAAAAAGTCAAATAAATACTTACCTGGAACCTAAAGGAAGAAGAAAAAACCAAGAAAAAACCTAAAGAAAGAAGAAAAGTCAAATAAATACTTACCTGGAACCTAAAGGAAGAAGAAACCTAAAGAAGGAAAGAAACATGCTCTGACCTGCCTGATGAAGAGCAAGTAGTTCTCAAACGTTGCAACAAGGCAGAGCACAAGATTCTGACGTGAGTCAATTTTTGAACCAACACAGGGTATTTCACCCTGTGTTTTATGTGAAACCTCAGTGAAGGAGAGGAATGTGTGGTTTTGGAGGTGTTTTTGCTTTTACTTTGGTTCGGAGGCGGAATGTGTGGAGTGGGGAGGAGTTTTTATTTTCTTTGGTGGCTCTGGCAGTGCAGCGGAGGACTGCGCACAGTGTGGGAATGTGGAGTGGGAGTGCTTGGGACTTTGTGGGCGTGGGAGTGGAGGATGTCCGATGCCTCGGACACACCGCTAATGGACCGTGCACCACCTGGCCTAGCCAGCGTTTTTCCCCTAACCTAACCAGCCAGTGCCTTGGTTACAAGATGTGTGTCTGTGGAGAGTCCATACGGTGGCGACATCTGGCCCAACCCTTTCCCGGATCCTGAGCATGGATAACCTAGCCCAAACCCCAATTTTGCCAGTACCATGTGGGTGTCTGCTAGAGAGCTCCAGGAGGATGAGACCACCATCCTAGCCCCATCCCTAACCTAACCTCAGCATGGTGAGACAACCATCCCTAGCCCTAGCCCTAATCCTAACCCTGGGTCCCCTTTCCCCCATCCCTTTTCCCCATAATACTCACCTGAACCTAAAAAAGAAGAAAAGTTAAATTAATACTTACCTGGAACCTAAAGATAGAAGAAAAAACCTGCAAGAAAAAGCCTAAAGAAAGAAGAAAAGTCAAATAAATACTTACCTGGAACCTAAAGGAAGAAGAAAAAACCTGCAAGAAAAAACCTAAAGAAAGAAGAAAAGTCAAATAAATACTTACCTGGAACCTAAAGGAAGAAGAAACCTAAAGAAGGAAAGAAACATGCTCTGACCTGCCTGATGAAGAGCAAGTAGTTCTCGAAACGTTGCAACAAGGCAGAGCACAAGATTCTGGCGTGAGTCAATTTTTGAACCAACACAGGGTATTTCACCCTGTGTTTTATGTGAAACCTCAGTGAAGGAGAGGAATGTGTGGAGTTTGGAGGTGTTTTGCTTTTACTTTGGTTCGGAGGCGGAGATGTGTGGAGTGGGGAGGTTTTTTTTTTCTTTGGTGGCTCAGTGCAGCGGAGGACTACGCAGTGTGGGAATGTGGGTGGGAGTGCTTGGGACTTTGTGGACGTGGGGTGGAGGATGTCCGATGCCTCGGACACACCGTAATGGACCGTGCACCACCTGGCCTAGCCAGCGTTTTCCCCTAACCTAACCAGCCAGTGCCTTGGTTACAAGATGTGTGTCTGTGGAGAGTCCATACGGTGGCGACATCTGGCCCAACCCTTTCCCGGATCCTGAGCATGGATAACCTAGCCCAAACCCCAATTTTGCCAGTACCATGTGGGTGTCTGCTAGGAGCTCCAGCGGGGGATAGACCACCATCCTAGCCCCATCCCTAACCTAACCTCAGCATGGTGAGACAACCATCCCTAGCCCTAGCCCTAATCCTAACCCTGGGTCCCCTTTCCCCATCCCTTTTCCCCATAATACTCACCTGAACCTAAAAAGAAGAAAAGTTAAATTAATACTTACCTGGAACCTAAAGATGAAGAAAAAACCTGCAAGAAAAAGCCTAAAAAGAAGAAAAGTCAAATAAATACTTACCTGGAACCTAAAGGAAGAAAAAAAACCTGCAAGAAAAAACCTAAAGAAAGAAGAAAAGTCAAATAAATACTTACCTGGAACCTAAAGGAAGAAGAAACCTAAAGAAGGAAAGAAACATGCTCTGACCTGCCTGATGAAGAGCAAGTAGTTCTCGAACGTTGCAACAAGGCAGAGCACAAGATTCTGGCGTGAGTCAATTTTTGAACCAACACAGGGTATTTCACCCTGTGTTTTATGTGAGCCTCAGTGAAGGAGAGGAATGTGTGGAGTTTGGAGGTGTTTTGCTTTTACTTTGGTTCTGAGCGGAATGTGTGGAGTGGGAGGAGGTTTTATTTTCTTTGGTGGCTCTGGCAGTGCAGCGGAGGACTGCGCACAGTGTGGGAATGTGGAGTGGGGAGTGCTTGGGACTTTGTGGGCGTGGGAGTGGAGGATGTCCGATGCCTCGGACACACGCCAATGGACCGTGCACACCTGGCCTGCCAGCGTTTTCCCTAACCTAACCAGCCAGTGCCTTGGTTACAAGATGTGTGTCTGTGGAGAGTCCATACGGTGGCGACATCTGGCCCAACCCTTTCCCGGATCCTGAGCATGGATAACCCTAGCCCAAACCCCAATTTTGCCAGTACCATGTGGGTGTCTGCTAGAGAGCTCCAGCGGAGGATGAGACCATCCCTAGCCCCATCCCTAACCTAACCTCAGCATGGTGAGACAACCATCCCTAGCCCTAGCCCTAATCCTAACCCTGGGTCCCTTTCCCCATCCCTTTTCCCCATAATACTCACCTGACCCAAAAAAGAAGAAAAGTTAAATTAATACTTACCTGGAACCTAAAGATGAGAAAAAACCTGCAAGAAAAAGCCTAAAGAAAGAAGAAAAGTCAAATAAATACTTACCTGGAACCTAAAGGAAGAAGAAAAAACCTGCAAAAAAACCTAAAGAAAGAAGAAAAGTCAAATAAATACTTACCTGGAACCTAAAGGAAGAAGAAACCTAAAGAAGGAAAAGCATGCTCTGACCTGCCTGATGAAGAGCAAGTAGTTCTCAAAACGTTGCAACAAGGCAGAGCACAAGATTCTGGCGTGAGTCAATTTTTGAACCAACACAGGTTTCACCCTGTGTTTTATGTGAAACCTCAGTGAAGGAGAGGAATGTGTGGAGTTTGGAGGTGTTTTGCTTTTACTTTGGTTCTGAGACGGAATGTGTGGAGTGGGGAGGTTTTATTTTCTCTTTGGTGGCTCTGGCAGTGCAGCGGAGGACTGCGCACAGTGTGGGAATGTGGAGTGGGAGTGCTTGGGACTTTGTGGACGTGGGAGTGGAGGATGTCCGATGCCTCGGACACACACGTGGACACCACCTGGCCTAGCCAGCGTTTTTCCTAACCTAACCAGCCAGTGCCTTGGTTTTAAGATGTGTGTCTGTGGAGAGTCCATACACGGTGGCGACATCTGGCCCAACCCTTTCCCGGATCCTGAGCATGGATAACCTAGCCCAAACCCCAATTTTGCCAGTACCATGTGGTGTCTGCTAGAGAGCTCCAGCGGAGGATGAGACCACCATCCTAGCCCCATCCCTAACCTAACCTCAGCATGGTGAGACAACCATCCCTAGCCTAGCCCTAATCCTAACCCTGGGTCCCCTTTCCCCATCCCTTTTCCCCATAATACTCACCTGAACCTAAAAAAAAAGAAAAGTTAAATTAATACTTACCTGGAACCTAAAGATAGAAGAAAAAACCTGCAAGAAAAAGCCTAAAGAAAGAAGAAAAGTCAAATAAATACTTACCTGGAACCTAAAGGAAGAAGAAACCTGCAAGAAAAAACCTAAAGAAAGAAGAAAAGTCAAATAAATACTTACCTGGAACCTAAAGGAAGAAGAAACCTAAAGAAGGAAAGAAACATGCTCTGACCTGCCTGATGAAGAGCAAGTAGTTCTCAAAAACGTTGCAACAAGGCAGAGCACAAGATTCTGGCGTGAGTCAATTTTGAACCAACACAGGGTATTTCACCTGTGTTTTATGTGAGCCTCAGTGAAGGAGAGGGAATGTGTGGTTTGGAGGTGTTTTTGCTTTTACTTTGGTTCTGAGCGGAATGTGTGGAGTGGGGAGGAGTTTTTATTTTCTTTGGTGGCTCTGGCAGTGCAGCGGAGGACTGCGCACAGTGTGGGAATGTGGAGTGGGAGTGCTTGGGACTTTGTGGGCGTGGGAGTGGAGGATGTCCGATGCCTCGGACACACGCCATGGACCGTGCACCACCTGGCCTAGCCAGCGTTTTTCCCCTAACCTAACCAGCCAGTGCCTTGGTTACAAGATGTGTGTGTGGAGAGTCCATACGGTGGCGACATCTGGCCCAACCCTTTCCCGGATCCTGAGCATGGATAACCTAGCCCAAACCCCAATTTTGCCAGTACCATGTGGGTGTCTGCTAGAGAGCTCCAGCGGGGATGAGACCACCATCCTAGCCCCATCCCTAACCTAACCTCAGCATGGTGAGACAACCATCCCTAGCCCTAGCCCCTAATCCTAACCCTGGGTCCCCTTTCCCCATCCCTTTTCCCCATAATACTCACCTGAACCTAAAAAAGAAGAAAAGTTAAATTAATACTTACCTGGAACCTAAAGATAGAAGAAAAAACCTGCAAGAAAAAGCCTAAAGAAAGAAGAAAAGTCAAATAAATACTTACCTGGAACCTAAAGGAAGAAGAAAAAACCTGCAAGAAAAAACCTAAAGAAAGAAGAAAAGTCAAATAAATACTTACCTGGAACCTAAAGGAAGAAGAAACCTAAAGAAGGAAAGAAACATGCTCTGACCTGCCTGATGAAGAGCAAGTAGTTCTCGAAACGTTGCAACAAGGCAGAGCACAAGATTCTGGCGTGAGTCAATTTTTGAACCAACACAGGGTATTTCACCCTGTGTTTTATGTGAAACCTCAGTGAAGGAGAGGGAATGTGTGGAGTTTGGAGGTGTTTTTGCTTTTACTTTGGTTACAGGCGGAATGTGTGGAGTGGGGAGGAGTTTTTATTTTCTTTGGTGGCTCTGGCAGTGCAGCGGAGGACTGCGCACAGTGTGGGAATGTGGAGTGGGAGTGCTTGGGACTTTGTGGGCGTGGGAGTGGAGGATGTCCGATGCCTCGGACACACCGTAATGGACCGTGCACCACCTGGCCTAGCCAGCGTTTTCCCCTAACCTAACCAGCCAGTGCCTTGGTTACAAGATGTGTGTCTGTGGAGAGTCCATACAGTGGCGACATCTGGCCCAACCCTTTCCCGGATCCTGAGCATGGATAACCTAGCCCAAACCCCAATTTTGCCAGTACCATGTGGGTGTCTGCTAGAGAGCTCCAGCGGAGGATGAGACCACCATCCCTAGCCCCATCCCTAACCCTAACCTCAGCATGGTGAGACAACCATCCCTAGCCCTAGCCCTAATCCTAACCCTGGGTCCCTTTCCCATCCCTTTTCCCCATAATACTCACCTGAACCTAAAAAAGAAGAAGTTAAATTAATACTTACCTGGAACCTAAAGATAGAAGAAAAAACCTGCAAGAAAAGCCTAAAGAAAGAAGAAAAGTCAAATAAATACTTACCTGGAACCTAAAGGAAGAAGAAAAAACCTGCAAGAAAAAACCTAAAGAAAGAAGAAAAGTCAAATAAATACTTACCTGGAACCTAAAGGAAGAAGAAACCTAAAGAAGGAAAGAAACATCTGACCTGCCTGATGAAGAGCAAGTAGTTCTCGAAACGTTGCAACAAGGCAGAGCACAAGATTCTGGCGTGAGTCAATTTTTGAACCAACACAGGGTATTTCACCCTGTGTTTTATATGAAACCTCAGTGAAGGAGAGGAATGTGTGGAGTTTGGAGGTGTTTTTGCTTTTACTTTGGTTACGGAGGCGGAATGTGTGGAGTGGGGAGGTTTTTATTTTCTTTGGTAGCTCTGGCAGTGCAGCGGAGGACTGCGCACAGTGTGGGAATGTGGAGTGGGGAGTGCTTGGGACTTTGTGGGCGTGGGAGTGGAGGATGTCCGATGCCTCGGACACACCGCCAATGGACCGTGCACCACCTGGCCTAGCCAGCGTTTTTCCCTAACCTAACCAGCCAGTGCCTTGGTTACAAGATGTGTGTCTGTGGAGAGTCCATACAGTGGCGACATCTGGCCCAACCCTTTCCCGGATCCTGAGCATGGATAACCTAGCCCAAACCCCAATTTTGCCAGTACCATGTGGGTGTCTGCTAGAGAGCTCCAGCGGATGAGACCACCATCCTAGCCCCATCCCCCTAACCTCAGCATGGTGAGACAACCATCCCTAGCCCTAGCCCTAATCCTAACCCTGGGTCCCCTTTCCCCATCCCTTCCCCATAATACTCACCTGAACCTAAAAAGAAGAAAAGTTAAATTAATACTTACCTGGAACCTAAAGATAGAAGAAAAAACCTGCAAGAAAAAGCCTAAAAAAGAAGAAAAGTCAAATAAATACTTACCTGGAACCTAAAGGAAGAAGAAAAAACCTGCAGAAAAAACCTAAAGAAAGAAGAAAAGTCAAATAAATACTTACCTGGAACCTAAAGGAAGAAGAAACCTAAAGAAGGAAAGAAACATGCTCTGACCTGCCTGATGAAGAGCAAGTAGTTCTCAACGTTGCAACAAGGCAGAGCACAAGATTCTGGCGTGAGTCAATTTTGAACCAACACAGGGTATTTCACCCTGTGTTTTATGTGAGCCTCAGTGAAGGAGAGGAATGTGTGGTTTGGAGGTGTTTTTGCTTTTACTTTGGTTCGGAGGCGGAATGTGTGGGTGGGGAGGAGTTTTTATTTTCTTTGGTGGCTCTGGCAGTGCAGCGGAGGACTGCGCACAGTGTGGGAATGTGGAGTGGGAGTGCTTGGGACTTTGTGGGCGTGGGAGTGGAGGATGTCCGATGCCTCGGACACACGTAATGGACCGTGCACCACCTGGCCTAGCCAGCGTTTTCCCCTAACCTAACCAGCCAGTGCCTTGGTTACAAGATGTGTGTCTGTGGAGAGTCCATACGGTGGCGACATCTGGCCCAACCCTTTCCCGGATCCTGAGCATGGATAACCTAGCCCAAACCCCAATTTTGCCAGTACCATGTGGGTGTCTGCTAGAGAGCTCCAGCGGAGGATGAGACCACCATCCCTAGCCCCATCCCCTTAACCTCAGCATGGTGAGACAACCATCCCTAGCCCTAGCCCTAATCCTAACCCTGGGTCCCTTTCCCCATCCCTTTTCCCCATAATACTCACCTGAACCTAAAAAAGAAGAAAAGTTAAATTAATACTTACCTGGAACCTAAAGATAGAAGAAAAAACCTGCAAGAAAAAGCCTAAAGAAAGAAGAAAAGTCAAATAAATACTTACCTGGAACCTAAAGGAAGAAGAAAAAACCTGCAAGAAAAAACCTAAAGAAGAAAAGTCAAATAAATACCTGGAACCTAAAGGAAGAAGAAACCTAAAGAAGGAAAGAAACATGCTCTGACCTGCCTGATGAAGAGCAAGTAGTTCTCGAAACGTTGCAACAAGGCAGAGCACAAGATTCTGACGTGAGTCAATTTTGAACCAACACAGGGTATTTCACCCTGTGTTTTATGTGAACCTCAGTGAAGGAGGAATGTGTGGAGTTTGGAGGTGTTTTGCTTTTACTTTGGTTACGGAGGCGGAATGTGTGGAGTGGGGAGGTTTTTATTTTCTTTGGTGGCTCTGGCAGTGCAGCGGAGGACTGCGCACAGTGTGGGAATGTGGAGTGGGGAGTGCTTGGGACTTTGTGGGCGTGGGAGTGGAGGATGTCCGATGCCTCGGACACACACGCCAATGGACCGTGCACCACCTGGCCTAGCCAGCGTTTTCCCTAACCTAACCAGCCAGTGCCTTGGTTACAAGATGTGTGTCTGTGGAGAGTCCATACGGTGGCGACATCTGGCCCAACCCTTTCCCGGATCCTGAGCATGGATAACCTAGCCCAAACCCCAATTTTGCCAGTACCATGTGGGTGTCTGCTGAGAGCTCCAGCGGAGGATGAGACCACCATCCTAGCCCCATCCCTAACCCTAACCTCAGCATGGTGAGACAACCATCCCTAGCCCTAGCCCTAATCCTAACCCTGGGTCCTTTCCCCATCCCTTTTCCCCATAATACTCACCTGAACCTAAAAAAGAAGAAAAGTTAAATTAATACTTACCTGGAACCTAAAGATAGAAGAAAAAACCTGCAAGAAAAAGCCTAAAGAAAGAAGAAAGTCAAATAAATACTTACCTGGAACCTAAAGGAAGAAGAAAAAACCTGCAAGAAAAAACCTAAAGAAAGAAGAAAAGTCAAATAAATACTTACCTGGAACCTAAAGAAGAAGAAACCTAAAGAAGAAAGCATGCTCTGACCTGCCTGATGAAGAGCAAGTAGTTCTCAACGTTGCAACAAGGCAGAGCACAAGATTCTGACGTGAGTCAATTTTTGAACCAACACAGGGTATTTCACCCTGTGTTTTATGTGAGCCTCAGTGAAGGAGAGGAATGTGTGGAGTTTGGAGGTGTTTTGCTTTTACTTTGGTTACGGAGACGGAATGTGTGGAGTGGGGAGGTTTTTATTTTCTTTGGTGGCTCTGGCAGTGCAGCGGAGGACTGCGCACAGTGTGGGAATGTGGAGTGGGGAGTGCTTGGGACTTTGTGGACGTGGGAGTGGAGGATGTCCGATGCCTCGGACACACACGCCATGGACCGTGCACCACCTGGCCTAGCCAGCGTTTTTCCCCTAACCTAACCAGCCAGTGCCTTGGTTACAAGATGTGTGTCTGTGGAGTCCATACAGTGGCGACATCTGGCCCAACCCTTTCCCGGATCCTGAGCATGGATAACCTAGCCCAAACCCCAATTTTGCCAGTACCATGTGGGTGTCTGCTAGAGAGCTCCAGCGGGGATGAGACCACCATCCCTAGCCCCATCCCTAACCTAACCTCAGCATGGTGAGACAACCATCCCTAGCCCTAGCCCCTAATCCTAACCCTGGGTCCCCTTTCCCCATCCCTTTTCCCCATAATACTCACCTGAACCTAAAAAGAAGAAAAGTTAAATTAATACTTACCTGGAACCTAAAGATAGAAGAAAAAACCTGCAAGAAAAAGCCTAAAGAAAGAAGAAAAGTCAAATAAATACTTACCTGGAACCTAAAGGAAGAAGAAAAAACCTGCAAGAAAAACCTAAAGAAAGAAGAAAAGTCAAATAAATACTTACCTGGAACCTAAAGGAAGAAGAAACCTAAAGAAGGAAAGAAACATGCTCTGACCTGCCTGATGAAGAGCAAGTAGTTCTCGAAACGTTGCAACAAGGCAGAGCACAAGATTCTGACGTGAGTCAATTTTTTGAACCAACACAGGGTATTTCACCCTGTGTTTATATGAAACCTCAGTGAAGGAGAGGGAATGTGTGGAGTTTGGAGGTGTTTTTGCTTTTACTTTGGTTCGGAGGCAGAATGTGTGGAGTGGGGAGGAGTTTTATTTTCTTTGGTGGCTCTGGCAGTGCAGCGGAGGACTGCGCACAGTGTGGGAATGTGGAGTGGAGTGCTTGGGACTTTGTGGGCGTGGGAGTGGAGGATGTCCGATGCCTCGGACACACGCCAATGGACCGTGCACCACCTGGCCTAGCCAGCGTTTTTCCCCTAACCTAACCAGCCAGTGCCTTGGTTACAAGATGTGTGTCTGTGGAGAGTCCATACACGGTGGCGACATCTGGCCCAACCCTTTCCCGGATCCTGAGCATGGATAACCTAGCCCAAACCCCAATTTTGCCAGTACCATGTGGGTGTCTAGAGAGCTCCAGCGGATGAGACCACCATCCCTAGCCCCATCCCTAACCTAACCTCAGCATGGTGAGACAACCATCCCTAGCCCTAGCCCTAATCCTAACCCTGGGTCCCCTTTCCCCATCCCTTTTCCCCATAATACTCACCTGAACCTAAAAAAGAAGAAAAGTTAAATTAATACTTACCTGGAACCTAAAGATAGAAGAAAAAACCTGCAAGAAAAAGCCTAAAGAAAGAAGAAAAGTCAAATAAATACTTACCTGGAACCTAAAGGAAGAAGAAAAAACCTGCAAGAAAAAACCTAAAGAAAGAAGAAAAGTCAAATAAATACTTACCTGGAACCTAAAGGAAGAAGAAACCTAAAGAAGGAAAGAAACATGCTCTGACCTGCCTGATGAAGAGCAAGTAGTTCTCGAAACGTTGCAACAAGGCAGAGCACAAGATTCTGGCGTGAGTCAATTTTGAACCAACACAGGGTATTTCACCCTGTGTTTTATGTGAAACCTCAGTGAAGGAGAGGGAATGTGTGGAGTTTGGAGGTGTTTTGCTTTTACTTTGGTTCACGGAGGGGAATGTGTGGTGGGGAGGAGTTTTATTTTCTTTGGTGGCTCTGGCAGTGCAGCGGAGGACTGCGCACAGTGTGGGAATGTGGAGTGGGGAGTGCTTGGGACTTTGTGGGCGTGGGAGTGGAGGATGTCCGATGCCTCGGACACACACGCCAATGGACCGTGCACCACCTGGCCTAGCCAGCGTTTTTCCCCTAACCTAACCAGCCAGTGCCTTGGTTACAAGATGTGTGTCTGTGGAGAGTCCATACGGTGGCGACATCTGGCCCAACCCTTTCCCGGATCCTGAGCATGGATAACCTAGCCCAAACCCCAATTTTGCCAGTACCATGTGGGTGTCTGCTAGAGAGCTCCAGCGGATGAGACCACCATCCCTAGCCCCATCCCTAACCTAACCTCAGCATGGTGAGACAACCATCCCTAGCCTAGCCCTAATCCTAACCCTGGGTCCCCTTTCCCCCATCCCTTTTCCCCATAATACTCACCTGAACCTAAAAAGAAGAAAAGTTAAATTAATACTTACCTGGAACCTAAAGATAGAAGAAAAAACCTGCAAGAAAAAGCCTAAAGAAAGAAGAAAAGTCAAATAAATACTTGGAACCTAAAGGAAGAAGAAAAAACCTGCAAGAAAAAACCTAAAGAAAGAAGAAAAGTCAAATAAATACTTACCTGGAACCTAAAGGAAGAAGAAACCTAAAGAAGGAAAGAAACATGCTCTGACCTGCCTGATGAAGAGCAAGTAGTTCTCGAACGTTGCAACAAGGCAGAGCACAAGATTCTGACGTGAGTCAATTTTGAACCAACACAGGGTATTTCACCCTGTGTTTTATGTGAAACCTCAGTGAAGGAGAGGGATGTGTGGAGTTTGGAGGTGTTTTTGCTTTTACTTTGGTTACGGAGACGGAATGTGTGGGTGGGGAGGTTTTATTTTCTTTGGTGGCTCTGGCAGTGCAGCGGAGGACTGCGCACAGTGTGGGAATGTGGAGTGGGAGTGCTTGGGACTTTGTGGCGTGGGAGTGGAGGATGTCCGATGCCTCGGACACACCGCCAATGGACCGTGCACCACCTGGCCTAGCCAGCGTTTTTCCCCTAACCCTAACCTAACCTAACCTAACACTACAAACCACCACCAAATGACCTGAAACGTACTCCTAACACACTTGGTGACTTTTCACTCTGCACCGTCCATGCACTTTATAACGGGGATTGTTTTGTTTCCTCAATACCTCAGGGACCAAAGGTCGTAGCTGCGGGCACTGCCACCAAAGTCCGAGTCTCTGGCACCCGGAAATAGCGTGTCATAAGACCCGGACAGCGGACAGCAGCTCTCACCCCCTTTCCCTGTTGCCTGACCTAACCACCTGCTGACCACCTACTTACCTACTTACTTGTTGCCTAACCTAACCACCCACTATTTGTTGCTAACCTAACCACCCACTTACTTCTGGCCTAAACCTAACCACTCACTTACCTGTTGCCTAACCTAACCACTCACTTACTTGCCTAACCTAACCACTTACTGACCTGGAGCTTCCCTACTTCATTTCCTAACCTAAACATTTTCATTTCATGTAAGGAATATTTTAATTTACATATATATATATATATAAACTCATGGGAGTTATAGTTGTGTAGGCGCTGTGTTTACAGAGGAATGCAAAATGCAGAAAGATTCAATGCACATGACATGCAAGCAGGCTGCCACTCAAGAATCCCGGTGAAGTCTTTCCAGTGTGGACACTGTACTCTTATTCAAATCAAGGTCTACCTTTTGAACACCTCAACAAGGTGCGACCTCAATGTAGATGTTGCTCTCAGAGATGCTGGTTTAAAATCCAGTGGGACCGACAAAGCCAGGACTGACAATGATAGCAACAGTTCGGGAATGGGATGTGAGCAGGATGCTTCAAATGAACAGGAGAAACAATGTGAAAAAAACGAATAGAAAATCAAATCAGTTCTGAAAACCCAGAGACCAGTATTCATTTGACTGACCAGCACAAAAACAATTTTTTATTTTTTTTATTTTATTTTTTTTTAGAAAAAATTTCCTGGTGGCTCTGGAGGAGGCACAGCACAGGCTTGGATGGACAGTTTGGAGGCTCAGTTGCAGCTGTCACAGCCTGAGCTTAGAAGAGGGAGTGGGAGGGTGTTTATTACCTCGGAGATCCACACCCCAATGGACAGTGCACCTTCTGGCTGGAGCGGTGTGGATGCATTGTAAGTCTCCAGCCAGGATTTTTCTTCCCCCACCCTAACCCTGACCCTGGCCTGGCCTAAAACCTAACCTGCTCTGTCTGTCTGTCTGTCTGTATGTCTGTGTGACTGTCTGTCTGTATGTATGTTTGTCTGTATGTATGTCTGACTGTCTGTATGTCTGTCTGTCTGTCTGTCTGTCTGTCTGTGAGAAGCTCAGGTGTATGTGTGTGTCTCCCTCCCTCCCTTTCTGAAAGATGCAGCGCTGGTGCTGATACTGAACATGCAACGCTCAAGACTGCGCCATCCGGTGGCGCTGAGAACGGACCAGCGGCACACACTCTGAAACTGGCTGTGCAAAGGCGCTGCAGCCTACAGCCTATATGATGCTCTCAAATCACTACAACACTACAAACCACCACCAAATGACCTGAAACGTACTCCTAACACACTTGGTGACTTTTTCACTCTGCACCGTCCCATGCACTTATGAGGATTGTTTTGTTTTCCTCAATACCTCAGGGACCAAAGGTCGTAGCTGCGGGCACTGCCACCAAAAGAGCGCCCTGAAAATGGGGGTAGCCGTTTCAAAGCGACCGCCACGGCCCACCCGCACGTCCACAGACTTGCGGGTGGGCTCGTTGAAAGATCCCGAGGCGATTTGTGCGTGGGTTTCATCTTTCTCGACCTTTCTATCAAAAGTTAGGAAGGTGGTGGCAACTCACACTTCGGCGTGGGCGAGGTGTGCGATCTTGCTACCACCTGAACAAGATGGGTGGAGCCACATATATGATGCCGGAGGCGGGCGCGGCGCCCTCCGGTGGCGCCGAGGACCCGCACCGTCGCACTTTGGATTTGGTTGTTCAAAATGGCTCGGCCTGCAGGCGCAGCGTGATGGCGTTGAAGCCACGCCGTCCTACACGGTTTAGACCTGCACTGAGCACCGAGAGAGGCGGCAGCGTGCGAGCAGGTAAGAGCATCATTAATTTCTCCTATCATTTCATTTATATATGTAAGTGGTGTAGCAGGGGGCTATGTATTAATTGTGTAGGTAGCGCATGGCCAAGACGAATTCCTTTCCAACTCATGCGAGAATAAAGGCTAAGCTTAATTAATCAAGTTATTTGCTACTTTATGGTGTTACCTTTGAAGTTTTATTGGAAAACCGTTTAATTTGCATCTGCGTCGTGTTTTTTACTTAACTATGTGTGCGTGCGTGCGTGCGTGCGTGCGGTGCAGTTTATAGAAAAGCGTTAAAATGGCTGCTGCGTCAAGCTTTTTCTTCTTTTTTTCTCCTTAACTATGTGTGCGTGCGTGCGTTGTGGTTTCTAAAAAAATCGTTAAAATGGCTGCTGCGTCAAGCTTTTTTTTTTTTTTCCTTTAACTTTGTCTGCGTTGTGTTTTCACAGAAGTCCAGATAGTTGCCCATACTTGGTTGTGCAAGATGTAAGTAAAAGCATGAATGTGATTGTGACTACAGAATTCACCTGATTACAATTGGGAGAAGATAGTACATATGCTTATATCTGATTAATGTATTCTCTCTCTTGAAAAGGAACGGTTGTCATGCTGTCGGCGAGCCGGTGGAGGACCCTCAGCGTGCTGGGGCGAGGTTGGTTACGCTCATGTTTTGATTAACGTTTAAGGTTTTTTTTTTTTTTTTTTTTTTTTTTTTTTTTTTTTTTTTTTTTTTTCCCTCAATGTCTCAAATGTGCATTGCATTTATGAATCTGTGATGCATGTCAGCTCCCAGGAGTGGCGCTACGGGTCTCAGCGCCAGCGTCTGCAAGAGATGGCAAGGTCTTGGATGGAGGGAGCTTGCCATAGGCTCCAAACGGGAGGGAAGTTATCGCATCACAACATGATCACATACCGGGACTTCTGCATGGCCTACCTGATGATCACCCACCGGACACCGGAGAAGACGGTGGCCGATTTCAAAGTAACGTATTCCAGTGTTCCCTCCAGCGGTTGCTGTAACTTTGACTCCAGCACTTCAAGTTGTTTTGTATCCCTGTCTACAATAATAATCCCCATCACAGGTTGCTGAGTGGAGCGACAGGCAGCTGCGCGCGGTCGGGGCGGAGATCAATTCGAGGCGGTGCGGCCAGGGCTTTCATCGGCCTAGAAGAGGATAGGGTGAGTAGAGTCTTATTTATTTTATTTTTTTTTGGTTTGTTTGTTTGTTTGTTTGTTTGTTTGTTTTTTTTACATTCAAGTGGAGAGACCACAAGTTTCCACAGACGTGATTTCACAGATTGGCATTCCGTTTCCCACCGACAGTGGTTTGGTGCCTACTTTACGGGTATCAGGCCGCTGTACCTGAAGAGGCAAGAGGAAGCAGGAGACGGCCAGGGCTGCTTCTTCCTGGGGACCGCAGGACTTCCCCTGGCCAATCCCAGGGCGAACCTGTTCCGTCTCTGGAGGCAGTGAGTGTACTTTTCATTTCTTAAACAGGGGTGCTCATTAAGCGACCAGAACATAGCAGCTCTGACTTAAAAATTCATTTTCTCCGTCTCTGTTTTCCTCTTCCCCTCTCCTTTATATGTCTCAAATGTGCATTGCCTTTATGAATCTGTGATGCATGTCAGCTCTCACGAGGCGCTACGGGTCTCAGCGCCAGCGTCTGCTGGAGCTGGCAAAGGGCTGGATGGAGGAGCTTGCCATAGGCTCCAAGCGGGAGGAAGTTATCGCATCACGACATGACCATATACGGTACTTCTGCATAGCCACCTGATGATCACCCACGGACACGGAGAAGGCGGTGGCGATTTCAAATAACGTATTCCAGTGTTCCCTCCAGCGGTTGCTGTAACTTTGACTCCCGCGCACTTCAAGTTGTTTTGTATCCCTGTCTACAATAATAATCCCCCATCACAGGTTGCTGAGTGGAACGACAGGGAGCTGTGCACGTGTCGGCGGAGATCAGATTCGGCGGTGCGGCCAGGGCTTTCATCGGCCTAGAAGAGGACAGGGTGAGTAGAGTCTTTATTTATTTTTAATCTGTCTGTCTGTTTGTTCGTTTGTTTGTTTTTTACATTGAAGTGGAGAAACCACAAGTTTCCACAGACGTGATTTCACAGATTGGCATTCCGTTTCCCAGACAGTGGTTTGGTGCCTACTTCACGGGTATCAGGCCGCTGTACCTGAAAGAAGAGGAAGAGGCAGGAGGAAGCAGGAGGCGGCCAGGGCTGCTTCTTCCTGGGGACGCAGGACTTCCTGGCCAATCCCAGGCGAACCTGTTCCATCTCTGGAGGCAGTGAGTGTACTTTTCATTTCTTAAACAGGGGTGCTCATTAAGCGACCAGAAGATAGCAGCTCTGACTTAAAAATTCCTTTTCTCCGTCTCTGTTTTCCTCTTCCTCTCCTGCACGACACAGCTGTGAGAGGATCAGCAGGAGCGGGCCGTCCGGTGCTCGCGTCAACACGCCCGACATCACAACCTCCTGATTGCGATGTGGTCATCCGGCTGGACTTTCAAAGACACTGTACTGTTCTTGGCCACGAAAGCATAGCCGTCAGACCGAAGTCAGACAGAAGAACACTGACTGATAATATGTAGTTATTGTATAGTTATTATTTATTTATATATATATATATATATATATATAAACATATATACATGCATGCATTTGTTATGAGTTCCTGTTTTGTTTACAGTTTGTTGTAGAAACAGTAGACCCGTTCCATTAGTTTGTTTATTATTCTTATTATTAGTAGTATTATTATTGTTATCATCATCATTGTTGTTGTTATATGTTATCATTCTTATTCTTATTCTCATTATTCTTATTATTAGTAGTATTATTATTATCATTGTTGTTATATATTATCATTCTTATTTTATTATTATTCTTATTATTATTATTAGTAGTAGCAGTATTATTATCATCATCATTGTTGTTGTTATATATTATCATTGTTATCATTCTTGTTCTTATTCTTATTATTATAAGTAGTTGTAGTAGTGTTATCATCATCGTTGTTGTTGTTGTTGTTATATATTATCATTGTTTTGAGTTGTTGTTGTTGTTCCTGCTGTTGCTGCTGTTTGGTGTAGTGTTTTAAATAAATGTTTTCTTTTGCTACAAAGGACAACGCCTCGAATACATAGATTTTTATTGAAAATACAACAGAATGAAATACAACAATAGAATGAAATACTTGTACTGCTAATGGTAACCGCACTGATGACATGATGGTAGTGTGATTGTTAACAACAGTATGTAGCAACAGTAATAATGATCATAATATAAATAATAACAACATTATATAATGATAACATTCGTAATAGTATAGTAGTAATGTGTCTGCTGCTGCCGCTGCCGTTGGAAAGGAAACATTCAGCCACTCGGCCCTGTGTGGAATAGTCTGGACATGTACGGAACAAGGAAACAAAGGCACTGTCAAGGTGAAACACTGACACACTTTACTCGTGCTGACAATAGTCTTTGGGCTCCACTGGCTGCATTTCCATTTGTCAAAATCACTGCTTTTTAAGGGAGGAATAATGAGTGCAGGAATAATGGTCATTTTACTTTTCCAGTACTGAGGCTGTGTGGGAGGGACGATCAGACTCCATTTCCTGGGAAGCTGAGGTCCTTCAACGTGTGCAGCCGTGAGCACCTTCTCACGCAGGCTGCTATCGCACGGACAGATACAGGAAATCATTCCTGCCACCTGATGAATTAAGCATTTCTGTTCTATTCTATTCATAAGGTGGGTGCAATGGTTTCTTTTGTCCACTAGATGGAGACAAATGACCACGGATCACAACAGTGATGGATTTCAATCTGTGTTGGGACCCACTCATAAAGTAATGACCTCCTTGAACACCTACAGCTTTGGGTCACCTGTGACCTCTGGCCTCGCCTCACCCTAACCTGCTCTGTCTGTATGTCTTTCTGTCTGTCTGTCTGTCTGTCTGTGTGACTGTCTGTGTGACTGTCTGTGTGACTGTCTGTCTGTCTGTCTGTCTGTCGGTGTATGTCTGTCTGTCGGTGTATGTCTTTATGTCTGTGTGACTGTCTGTGTGACTGTCTGTCTGTGTGACTGTCTGTCTGTGTGACTGTCTGTGTGTATGTCTGTATGTCTGTGTGACTCTGTCTGTATGTATGTTTGTCTGTATGTATGTCTGACTGTCTGTATGTCTGTATGTCTGTCTGTCTGTCTGTCGGTGTATGTCTGTCTGTCGGTGTATGTCTTTATGTCTGTGTGACTGTCTGTGTGACTGTCTGTGTGACTGTCTGTCTGTGTGACTGTCTGTGTGACTGTCTGTCTGTGTGACTGTCTGTGTGACTGTCTGTGTGACTGTCTGTATGTCTGTGTGACTGTCTGTATGTATGTATGTCTGACTGTCTGTATGTCTGTCTGTCTGTCTGTCTGTCTGTCTGTCTGTCTGTCTGTCTGTGAGAAGCTCAGGTGTCTGTGTGTGTCTCCCTCCCTCCCTTTCTGAAAGATGCAGCGCTGGTGCTGATACTGAACATGCAACGCTCAAGACTGCGCCATCCGGTGGCCGCTGAGGGGAACCGGACCAGGGGCAGACACTCTGAAACTGGCTGTGCAAAGGCGCTGCAGCCTACAGCCTATATGATGCTCTCTCAAAAAATAAATCACTACAACACTACAAACCACCACCAAATGACCTGAAACGTACTCCTAACACACTTGGTGACTTTTTCACTCTGCACCGTCCCATGCACTTTATAACGGGATTGTTTTGTTTCCTCAATACCTCAGGGACCAAAGGTCGTAGCTGCGGGCACTGCCACCAACGGAAGCGCCCTGAAAATGGGGTAGCCAAAGTCCAGAGTCTCTGGCACCCGGAAATAGCGTGTCCATGGACCCGGGCGGACGCGCGCCAGCTCTCACCCCTTTCCTGAACCTAACCCTAAAGCCGCTGAGCCCTACAGCGTATGTGCTGAGCCGCACATGTCATGCTCAGAATGGGCCCAGTTATTGTCATGTACACACTGGTGGCGTAGCTGGCACCGGCACAGAAATCCTCCACTATCTAGTCTCCTCACACAAAATGTGCTTGGGGAGAAGAGCAGCTACGGGTCGCCGCCTGACCTTTGACCCTGGCCTGGCCTAAAACCTAACCTGCTCTGTATGTCTGTCTGTCTGTCTGTCTGTCTGACTGTCTGTGACTGTCTGTGTGACTGTCTGTCTGTGTGACTGTCTGTGTGACTGTCTGTCTGTGTGACTGTCTGTCTGTGTGACTGTCTGTGTGTATGTCTGTATGTCTGTGTGACTGTCTGTCTGTATGTATGTTTGTCTGTATGTATGTCTGACTGTCTGTATGTCTGTATGTCTGTCTGTCTGTCTGTCTGTCTGTCTGTCTGTCGGTGTATGTCTGTCTGTCGGTGTATGTCTTTATGTCTGTGTGACTGTCTGTCTGTGTGACTGTCTGTGTGACTGTCTGTCTGTGTGACTGTCTGTGTGACTGTCTGTGTGACTGTCTGTATGTCTGTGTGACTGTCTGTATGTATGTTTGTCTGTATGTATGTTTGTCTGTATGTATGTCTGACTGTCTGTCTGTCTGTCTGTCTGTCTGTGAGAAGCTCAGGTGTCTGTGTGTGTCTCCCTCCCTCCCTTTCTGAAAGATGCAGCGCTGGTGCTGATACTGAACATGCAACGCTCAAGACTGCGCCATCCGGTGGCCGCTGAGGGAACGGACCAGGGGCAGACACTCTGAAACTGGCTGTGCAAAGGCGCTGCAGCCTACAGCCTATATGATGCTCTCTCAAAAAATAAATCACTACAACACTACAAACCACCACCAAATGACCTGAAACGTACTCCTAACACACTTGGTGACTTTTCCACTACACCGTCCATGCACTTTATAACGGGATTGTTTTGTTTTCCTCAATACCTCAGGGACCAAAGGTCGTAGCTGAGCACTGCCACCAACAGCGCCCCTGAAAATGGGGTAGCCAAGTCCAGTCTCTGGCACCCGGAAATAAGTGTCCAGAACCGAGCGACGCGTAGCTCTCACCCCTTTCCTAACCCTAACAACCTAACCCTAACCTAACCTAACCTAACCTAACCCACTTTCTGGCTGGAATCGTCTCCGGCCAGAATTCTTCCCCACCTAACCTAACCCTCCTTGCCTAACCCTAAAACCCCCTTCCATTCCCTAACCCTAACCCACCTTTCCCTAACCTTAACCTTTCCCTTTTCCTAATCTTAACCTTTCCCTGTTCCCTAACCCTAACCCCTCCCCTTCCTTTCCCTAACCCTTCCCTAACTCATCAAAAAATAAGGAAGCCATATTTGTTCATCATTTCATACATTTGTTTTTATTAAAAAGGTTAAAAGTCAATTAAATATATTATTTCATTCATGTACATTTCACTAATACTAATTTATAACAGTCATGTACTTACCTTAAGTTAAAAAATATCATAAGTTCATAATTTTATACATTTATTTTTGTTAAAAAGTTAAAAGTCAATTAAATATATTATTTCATTCATTAATACAAATTTATAACATTAAAAAGTCATGGACTTACCTTAAATTAAAAGCAGAGGGTAAAAACATCAAAGGAGAAAAACATCAAGGGCAAAAACATCAAAGGAGGCCGTGTTACCGTATCCGGTACGGGGAGAGCATAAAAGGAGGGAGGGGCAGTGGAGTGCTCATTCTTGCTCTGACTCTCGGAGGAGCAACAGCTCAGTGAGGGAGCTCAGTTTATTTATTTAAAAAGTTGTTTGTGTGTCTGGGCCTGAAGAAGACCCATTTCGGGTCGAAACGTTGCCCGCAGACACACATTTTTTTGCCTTTTGAATTTTAAATTTTGTTTTTCGGGTTTTTACACTTTGTAAGTGAATTTTCAGTTGGATTTTATTTTTTTGCTGTTTTTAATAAATATATTTTTAAATATAAGCACAAGTGCTCAAAGTTTTTTATTTTTTGGAGTTGGCAGCCATGCCTTTTTTTGATGAAGGATGGACGGAGGTCCGATATGGACGAGACCGGAGGCGTGGCCGGGATTGGGACCGGGGTGACGGGATGGACCGGGGGATGGACCGTGCACCTCCCGGGTCCTTCGGGACACGGGCTCCGTTCCCTCCTCCTAACCCTTATTTGTTGCCCTAACCCTAACCACCCACTTATTTCTCTACTTCAGTTTTCCTAACCTAACCATTTTCATTTGAGGTAATGAATATTTTAATTTACTGATATATAGTTTAACTCATGGGGGTTAGAGTGTAATGGGAAATGTTAAAAATACGGAGTTCATGGATGTTGGTATGTTTAAAAATAAGTTTAAAAATAAGTTTAAAAATACTGAGTTCATGGATGTTTGTATGTTTAAAAATAAGTTTAAAAATAAGTTTAAAAATACTGAGTTCATGGATGTTTGTATGTTTAAAAATAAGTTGATGATGTAATGATTGTTTTAAAATAATTATGGGTTTTTAGATATTTTTTAGATATAATTTAAGTTAAAAATGTGAAAAATTCATTGAAAAGGTGTCAATAGTTAAAACACAGTGTATTTAATTTGTTACGGAGACTTACCGGAGCTGGATGCAGGCAAAGGGGCGGAGTCTGGTCTCCTATATAAGAGCAGGAGGAGAAGGGAGAGCTCATTTCTCCCTTGAACCTCGTACAGGCAACACCTGTTACAGAGAGAGAGTTTTTATTAATACATTAAGACCTGAGGAAGACCATTAGAGGTCGAAACGTTGTGTTTGTTAATATTTTATTTTAAATAAATAATCTCTTCATTTTAAGAGACTCTCATTTATTTGTATTTTTTAATTACTTACCTTTTTTACTTACCTGGTCGTTTTCCTTCTTGGAAGTGTTTTTGTTGCGAAAAATCTTCGGAGAATGGATGGATGGACGGAGGTCCGTTACGGAGACGGAGGGCGTCCCAAGAAGAGAGGGACTGGGGTCCGGGAGGTCCGAGGATGGGTGGACAGTGCACCCTCCTTCCCTTTCCGGAGGAGAATGTCCCCTTCCTAACCCTTTCAGCACAGCAGTGGACTGCAAAACTTCCCCTCACTAACCTAACCCTAACCCTTAACCATCTACTTACCTGTTGCCTAAACCTAATCTAATCTTAACTACTTATTTGTCCTAACCTAACCACTTACCTGTTTTCAAACCCTAATCATCCTAAAAATAACCCTTATACCTACCTTTCTTAACCCTAGTAATATACTTACCATTCTCTAGCCTGTTAATTATATACTTACCTTTGTAAATCCCATTTATATTCATACTTACCTAAACCTAGCCCTAACGTGTCCGTAACCTCTATACTTTTGTATTCTTACTCTAAGCTCTATTTCTAATTTCATACTAACCCTTTATACTTACCTTTTATGTTAAAAAATAAGTTTAAAAATAATTTTATACATTAAAGATACTTCTATGATTTCTGATGTATTAAAAATAATTTCATTAACAATTTGATATATTTAATTTAAGTTGGTTTAAAATACATTGGTGAAGAGTTAAGTCTGTACATTTAAAAATATAATTTCATGATGATTGTATCTGTAATGTCTGTAAAAATATAATTTTGTTATTCATTTCATTTTTTAAAGCCAATTTCATATTAAGATTCAGTTGTATATAGTTAAAATGTGTGTGAAGTTTACGGACACGAAAGGGTGGAGCCCAGCTAGGCTATATAAAGGGAGGAGGTGAGCTGGAGCTCACTTCAGCTCAGATGATTTTAGTTTGTTAGTGGGTATGTAGGCCTGAAGAAGACCCTTTCTGGTCGAAACGTTGCCTATTTTGATTTGATTATATTTACACACCTTTTTTCTGTTGTTTATTGAGTTTTTAGTTTTAAATAAATACATTTCTTTCTTTTTTTAAAACTTTGCAATTTGCATTTTCCTTTCCTCATTTTGGAAAGCGCTTTTATTTATTTTAAAACAAAACAAAAACAATACCATGGATGGCTGGACCGAGGTGCGCTACAGCTGGAGGCGTCAGCGTGCCCGCCAGCCCTTGGACCAGACGTACGGGAGGTCTGTCGGGTGGATGGACCGCGCACCCTCCATCCCCCCTCGGAGATGGGAGACAGTCCCCTACCCTAACCCTCTCTATATAAGAGCAAAAGGGAAAGGAGAGCTCATTTCTCCTTGAACCTCACACAGGCAGCACCTGTCAGAGAGAGGAGAATTTTGTTAAAACCTGAAGAAGACCATTTAGAGTCGAAACGTTGTTTTGTTTTAAATAAATAAATCTCTTCAGTTATAAGAGACTCTCTCATTTATTAGTATATATATTTTTAATTACTTACCTGATTGATTTTTTCCTTCTTGAAGTGTTTTTGTTGCGAAGTTTTTTCCAAGAGCTCGGACCATGGATGGATGGACAGAGGTCCGTTACGGAGACGGAGGCGTCCCGTGAAGAGAGGACTGGGGTTCGGGAGGTCCGAGGATGGGTGGACGCGCACCCTCCTTCCCCTTCCGGAGGGAGAATGTCCCCTTCCTAACCAACCACCAAACCTAACCATAATCTCAATATCGCCTACCCGGCTCTCATATCCTGACCCTAACCACACTTTGTTTTTGCCTAAACCTGACCATCTTTGCTCTAGCTCCATACCTTAACCGTAAACATAGCACCACTGCCCTTAATCCCGGCCCATGGCCGGTCCTCAGCCCTGCCTTCCCGCCTCGACCTGTCTCGACCTTGTCTGTCTTCTCCCTCTCCTTCCTTCTCCCCTCTAATGGGGGTGATGGGTTGGGGAGGAGGGGGATGCGGGGTTTGCCTAGCTGGCACGGTATTGGTGAAGGTGTAGACACATCTCCCTTTACTGAACACCCTGTCCCCTCTTCTCAACCTCGTCCGTCAGTCCGTCAGTATATGTACCAGTCCATTTCCCTCAGTTCTTTGCCAGATTGTCTAGTGTGTTTCCCTAGCTATCCAGCAACTTATTCTGATTCTGATCCTGCCTGTTCGTGTTTTGACCTGCCTTTTGGATTTTGGACCTTCCCTTTTGCCTGCTCCTATTGGAATTGTTTGCCACGGTTACTACCTTGTTTGACCTCTGCTGTTTAATTAAACGCTGTTTCTTCACCGGAATCTGTGTCGTGCTATTGGGTTCTTGCCTGCCGTTTTGTGACTCCTGACAGAACTACAATAATAAACTATGAAATGTCCAAACAAAAAATCACTCTCAAAGAGGCAAGGAATACTGACTTACGATGTGAAAAAGGCAAGTACAGGTCTATTTACTATAGTGACCACAATCTGCTATTTTCACCAGTTTGTTAGCCACACTAACTAGCGATAGCAATGGCTTCTCTCTCCTCTCCTGCTCTCTCCTGCCCTGTGTGCCACATGTTTAGTTACTCCTCGTCCTCCTTTAGTGGTAACGATACTTGTAATAAATGTAGTTTATTTGTAGCTTTGGAGGCAAGGGTCAGTGAGCCAGAGGCATGGTACCACACCACCAAACAGTCAGTAGCTCAAGGATGTTTTACCTCTAGTTAGTCCTTCTTTATTGGATATGATTAATCTGTCTTTATTATCAGGATATGTACCACAGTCCTTTAAAGTAGCTGTAATTAAACCTCTTCTTAAAAAGCACACTCTAGATCCAGAGGTTTTAGCCAACTACAGACCGATATCAAACCTTCCCTTTCTCTCTAAGATACTTGAGAAAGCTGTAGCTAATCAGCTGTGACTTTTTCCATAACAATAGTCTATTTGACGATTTTCAGTCAGGATTTAGAGTGCATCATAGCACAGAGACCGCATTAGTCATGTCACGCGGTGAGGTCAAGCTGGGTTTTGTCTTGTCTTGTCATTTCCTGTTTTATTTTGAAAAGTAACTCTCCTCTCGTTTCAGGTCACTTGCCCTTCCTCATGTGTCACCAGTCGGCTTGTCTTCCCTGATTCCTAATTGTGTCTACCTGTTTCCCATTGCCCTCATGTGTCTTATAGTCGTCTCCCTTTGTCTTGTGCCAGAGTGTTTCGTTCCATTCGTTCACCCCAGCCAGTTTTCCCACAGTTCTTGTCCTTCCTTGCTTCCTCGTTACATGTGCCTGTAGTCTTTTGCCTCCACGTGAGTGATTTTTTGTTGAGTTTTTCCTCCTTGCTTTTGTGTTTTTTTCCCTCTTCGGAGTGGTTTTGTTTTGTAGAAGTTTAGTTTGTCAAAATAAAGTTCAGCCCAGTCGGTCGATATCTGCATCTGAGTCCTCCTTTAGTCCAGGTCTGACATTTTCTGTTGATTTATTTTCCTTTGATTAGTGATTCTTGCCTCCTTTTCGGAGTGGGTTTTGTTGAGTTATAGGTTTATCAACTGTTCTGTTTTCCCCTTTTCTAGAATTTACAGACAAATTTTTCATAGCCTGATTGTTTGTCACTCTGTCTGAGAGGTGGTAGTATTTGAATAAAGTCTGCCTGAACTATCATTACTCTGCATCTGAGTCCTCTTTAAGTCCAGGTCTGTCAAGCAGTTGCCGTGGCAGGGCAGTGGTAACTGCCTCAGACATCGGCAACTGCTGCGGCAGGTCAGTGGGGAAGTGTCATGGTTGACGAGCTGGTCCTACGATGCAGATGACAGGACCAAAGCAATAGTTGCAAAATAAAGTTTTTAATGAATGTGTATTAGCTGGAGCTGAAACAGTGCAGATGTGGTTGTTTGAGTCTGGGGAGAGCAGGCAAAGGCAGGAACTGAAAACAGAGAACGCAGTCAGGATTAGCAGGAGGAATATATAGCAAGTCGAAAAACTACAGAGCCAAGGTACATCTCACTACCACTGAGGTAAGCTGACAATCTGGCAATGAGTGGTGAACTTAACCAGGCTTATATCCAGGGGAGAGTGGAGTGACTGATTGTTGGCAGGTGGCTTGATTCAAAATGGCAGATGGTGTGCAGGTGAGTGGTTAACTCCAGCTCCGCCCAACTCCAGACAAACACACACACACAAGACAGGAAAACAAGACACACGTCCACAAAAGGGAAGGGAAAACAAAGAAAAACACTAGGATCCGGACAGGAAGTGCCACTACTAGCTGCGCGAATTGAGTCAGCTGTTTCTCTCTTTATGTTTATGTGTGCTGGACGTAACCGTTATGAAATAATCTCCCTCACTCTGATTTACCTCGTATGTATCTCGACCAGTGCTCGCTCTCTCTCTCTCTCTCATTACGAAACAAACTAAACTTCTTTGTGTCACTATTTTACAGCGTAAATTGTGAGTCAGACTCTGATTTAGGAACTGATTCATGAAATAAACAAAGCCAGAACACAACAGGTAGAGTATCAGAGTTTAGATATGTGGCAAGGATAAAATGAAAGCAAAAGAAATTAAACCTAATAATTTAACCAACAACCAAATTAAATAAAGGAACCGACAATGCCACCCTTGTTAGGGGCTAGCTGGACTATAACCCAGATGCGGACACACAAGGGAAGCAGATGAATGAAGTTAAACCAGTTTATTGTTTTTAAGGCAGGTTTGGTCAGGGGCCGGACAGGGATGACACGGGCAGAGTCTTCCCAGGAGGCTGGATCCAGAGCAGGGCTTGGTGGAGCAGGCGAGGGCAACAGGTCAGGAAGTCAAGGGCTGGAGAGCTGAGCAGAGCAGGCAACAATCTGCAGGGGAGATCACAAAAGTCAGCATAGGAAAAAACGTCGGAACGATATCTGTGGGCTTGATGCGCAGTACTAACGGATCAGTGGCTACAATCTGGCAGCGTGGTAGTGGCAGGGCTGAGTATAAGAAGGTGGCAGGATGATTGCAGGATTGGGTGCAGTTGGTGGTTCCTGCTCTGCTCTGTCTCCAGCACACCTGAAATGCACACACAAAGACTGGGGACAGGACAATTAACCCCTGGAGGTAGGAGTGGCAGAGGCAGATGTAACAACCCTGGGAATTTCACGCAGGGAATTAATTTGAAGGAATACAAAGCACACAGGTAAGTTTACTCATGAAGGCATGAGACGTGGTTCAGGAATTAGTAAGAAAAATATACAGTTTTATTTTTTTTAAAGTTTCGATCAGTCATTCATTCAAAACAAGAAAATCAAACAAGGGGCTGGAGCTGAGTGGATGGACAAGGGCTAGTGCAGGGGGATCCACCAAAATAAAGAAATCAACTTAAAGCACCCGACATACGTGACACACTCTCAGTGAAGTGAAGACCCGCTTCCCAGGACACAGCAAACGAAACAGAGGGGGCCACCACCCGAACATGAGCGCCACCACCACCACCAGTCTCCAGCAACTAAAAAGAGGAAAAAACTAATTAGTGGGGAAGTCAACCAACAAAAGAAAAGGAAAACAAAATTATCAATGACTGCCCACTTTAGTCATCCACTAACAAAACAACATTTAATTACTCACAAAATAATCACAATCAAATAAACACCATAACACTCATTCACACATGCACACCTAGGGGCCAGGACCCAGTTAAAACACATGGGCGTGACAAGAGTCTGACAGAGCTGCTCTGGGGCACGGTGTGGGGCGCAGACGCCAGGCAGCGGTGGCCGCAATACACCAGGTAGAGCTGAGCAAAATGGAGCAGAAGCAACCACACAGCGGCACAAATCAGTGTGGAGACAAAACTTCAGCGGAGACAAAGTTTCACCAGAAACAAAGGAGCAGCGACCCCAATCAGCTGATTGCACTTACTCCTAATCATAGGAAAGATACTATTAGCGTTGCTACATTTAACAGGAAATACTGCAGTTGTTCGCTACACTAACACACATACCTGTTTAGGGACACACACCCACTCGCACAGGAGGAGGCAGAGAGAGAAGATACCAGCCGCCGCTGGTGTTTACCTGTGACCACACTAGTGTTAGCCGTCAGACAGCATCAACTACAACGGCAAGAAAGAGAGGACACTTACCGAGCATAAAATACACCACCGCACATACGAGGGACACGGAGCAGCACGCAAGCGGTCACCCTATAACCAACACAAATGCCATGAGCACACAGAGAGAACCAAATGACCAATGCAGTGAAGCAGCAGGCAGCCATACCTGTCAGGCCAAACAACCTGGGACCGGAAGTGACTCACCAGTGACGACACTGAGGGTGCAAAGGAATAGCCAGTGGAGGAAGGCGGCTTTTATACCAGCCCACCTCATGACGGCCACCAGTGGCGCTAAATACAAACAGCAGCACGGAATAACATAGATAGCACATCTATGCTGCTACAGATAGTTACGTTACGTTTCGTCCTGCGCTAGTGAAGGTTCAGCAGCGTCAACCTGGCACCCTGCGTGAGCGTCGTCTGGGGGGGGGACTCTGTTTGGAATTCGACCTTGGAATTCAATCTTACATATTGCACCTTAATAATATTAAAGACTATATTTGTGTTATTTTAAAATATATTTAAATGTATAATTAAAATAAGTGTTTGTATACATTAATATATATATATATATATATATATATATATATATATATATATATATATATATATATATATGATAATATTCTGCTGATTAAAGAATGTGTTTGTGTTTTTCTACAATAATTTATGAATATTTATATACATGAATATATATCTTATAATATTCTGCTGATTAAATAATATGTTTATGTATTTATACAATAATTTATAAATATTTGTATACATTAATATATATCTGCGTTCGGGGCTGGCTGCGCGCGCACCTCCATGTCTCGCATGTGTTTTTTGGAGCTGCACCGCGGGGGCTGATGGGATTGCTCCGCCGCTGGTGTGGACATGTCCGCCATGTTTTCCACGGCGCAGGTAGCAGAGCAACCCGCAGAAACGGCCCCAACGTCCCGTTAAACCCGCACACTGATGAGTCCTCCCGCCGGTTACCGGAGCAGCGGACACCGATGAGCTCTACCGTGGCGGACCAAGCCCCGTGCGGAGCGGATTCACGTCGGTATCGGTGCGGCTTTGTGGTGGATCGTCGCTGATTTGGCGCAAACAATGAGTAAACTCTCGTTCCGGGCGCGAGCGCTAGACGCCGCCAAACCGCTGCCGGTTTACCGCAACAGAGACCTGCCGGACCTGACCGACTGCGTGTCCATTAACCGGGCCGTGCCGCAGATGCCGACCGGGATGGAGAAAGAAGAGGAGCTGGTACGGACATGTTTAATTTAAAGTGTTTGTGTGCTTAGCGTTAGCTCGCTGCTATGCTGCGATTCATGACGTAGATACGTACACTTTTGTCCGTACGTTGTGTACTACGACATATTAATGTACGCAATGGGCGTATTTATGGCGTACTGTGTGCGCCGTTTGCGTAGCGCCAATGAGGTTTGGGCCCTTTCAGCAGCTGTGACGTTGACGTTTTTACGTAGTTCCCCAGGCAACGAACGACGCACAACGTTCCGTATCCCTGCTAGCAGGACTAGCCGCTAACTAATCACTGCTAACGTAGCTTCAGTGTGCTACAGTTAGCTGCTAACTAATGGTAGGTATTATAAAGAGTTACAGTTAGCTGCTAACTAATGTTAGTTATTATAAAGAGCTACAGTTAGCTGCTTGATAATAACTGCTAACTGTGTTATTATCAAGATATGATATATATATATATATATATATAAACAGAGCAGAGCAGATGTAGTTGTCCTGCGTGTTGACCTGCGTGTTGACCTGCGTGTTGACCTGCGCGTTGACCTGCGCGTTGACCTGCGTGTTCTTGTGTTTCAGGAGCACCACCTGCAGAGGGCGATCTCAGCCCAGCAGGTGTTCAGGGAGAAGAAGGAGAATATGGTGATCCCGGTCCCTGAAGCAGAGAGTAATACCACATACTACGACCGTCTGTACAAAGGAGAGGTCAAAGTCCTAAACAGCTGATTCACATTCAGCGTGAGTCCTCCTTCATACCTGTCTACACCTGTAACACTTCAGCTGAGGGAACTGAGGTCCAGTCTGGGTCTGTACTGTTATGTTTAACTATGTTATATAATATGTGTTCTGTTTGTGATCACACAGCTCTGGGTTTGGACCTGGAGCAGCCCGACTATGACATGGACTCAGAGGATGAGACACTGCTCAACAGACTAAACAGAAAGATGGAGATCAAACCTCTGCAGTTTGAAACCATGGTGGACAGACTGGAGAAGGCCAGTACACACCAGGTAACCATGAACCCATCACACACACACACCAGGTGACCCTGCCGACATTGTTAAAGTGACCGTCTCGTCTGGTTTAGTTTGACCTGGTCTTTGTGGTTCTGGTCCGTCCTCAGCTCGTGTCTCTGACGGAGGCCAAGGTTCTGCTGAATGAGGATGACTACCTGCTGAAGTCGGTGTATGATTACTGGGTAAGGAAGAGGAAGAACTGTCGAGGTCCATCACTGGTTCCTCACATCAAACAGGAGAAAAGAGACGGATCCACCAACAACGACGCCTCGTGGCCTTCAGGCGCAGAACCGAGAAGATGCAGACCAGGAAGGTCAGTCCAGCATGTGGTTTCTGTGTTCTTGACTCCTAAATGTGTAAAACATCAGAGATCAATCCAAAACGTGAATATGCAGACACACAGGGTCTAGCTCATAAACACGTCATACATAACTAGACTAATAATTTCATTTTCTTCTTTGCAATTCATTAAAATCTGCTCGACAGAAACCGTTGTCATTGGCAACCTTTTACAAATTAGTGTTCAAGTTTCCTTGAACTTTATTTTATACAACAGATATTTTAATAATCTGGGTTTATGTCACAAAATATTCAGACTGGCTGCATTGAAGCACTGTATACAGTATCAGGCAAAAGTTTGGACACACTTTCTCCTTAAATTTTTTATTATTTTGTACATTTTAAAATTGATGACATCAAAATCATGAAAGAACGCACAAATTACTTAGAAAACAAAACACGGTAAACAAACCAGAACATATTCTATGGCGTCATTTCATTGCCAAAATCTGCATGCTTAAAAACCATAATCAGCGTGCATAAAGACCACTCTCTACGCGCTCTCTGTGTACACAGAGACCACGAGCGCGCAGAGAGTTTCGGCGGTGTCAGGGTTTTAAACACCACTTGCTCCACCGCGCTCCGTTGCAGAAGCAGGCCTCTGCTCAGCTCCACATTGAATACGCGCCTGTTCTATTTTTGACGGATGCCACGAGCAGCCCGCGTTAATTTACACAGAGCACCTCAAGAGACACAGACAGCCTAGAAAATCTGGTGGATTTTCAAAATAAAATACCCTGTGCAAACTGCCATTCGTAAAAACGGACAAAAGTTAAACAAATTAACTACGTAGCATATTTACACACGTAGAAACATATTTACACATAGACATTTAGATGCACATAAACTAAGAAAATGATCAAATCTGAGCAAGTAAACAAAGTCTTGCGGGTGTGACCCTTGTGAGATGTCTTCTGTCTAAAATGACTCTTCGAGCTGGTCAGGCTTGTGGTAACAGCAGGTTTATTCCTCATCTGCATTCATAACAAAGGACAATAGAGTAGAGTAGAATCGTCATCTCATGTGGGCAACAGCGTATTCTCTGTCTCATCATAAATCCTCCGTTGCTTTTGATTACCCATCCATACATCTCAGTCCAATACGATAAAAATGGTGATCGTATACTGGATTAAACTCAGGCACGTCTATAAAATAAATTAAAGAAAACAGAAACTGTCCCCTCTTAATTATGAGAGGATAAAATACAAGAAAATATTACAATAATACAAATTCACACTGGTCTGTTACCCTTTTTAGTATTTCCCATATTTAGAAATAACAAATACCGTATGAAACACAGTTGGCAAATAAACGGCAAATGTAACTCATTTGCATAATTCGAAAATCACATACAGCTACATACTGTAACATACCTGCATTCATAACAAAGGACAATAGAGCAGAGCAGTATCGTCATCTCATGTGGGCAACAGCACATTCTGTCTGGAAAGACGATTGCTAGCTACACAGTGGAGATTTTTCTTTACTAACAATAAAACACATAAAAATGTATGGTCAACTTCATAAAACGAGGCAAAATTATTCTGGGGCACGTGTGTGTTTGTGTATATGTATACATTCTTTATACATCTAAACACATTCTTTATATATCTGAATACGTTCTTTATATATCTGATTCAGAACCGAAGAACGATGAGGCATCCTACGAGAAGATGCTGAGACTGAGGAGAGAGTTCAGTCGGACTGTTACCATCCTGGAGATGATCAAGAGGAGGAAAAGTCCAAGAGGGAGCTGCTGCACCTCACGCTGGAGGTGGTGGAGAGGAGGTGAAGAGGAGGGAGGCTGTGTGTGTGTGTGTGTGTGTATATATATATATATATATATATATATATATATATATATATATATATATATATATATATATATATATATATATATATATATAGTTATAGTTTCATAGATAACTCTACAGATCTTAATGAGTTTCATGGATAACTACAGATGTTAATGAGTTTCATGGATAAAAGACAAGCTGATGACCAAATGAAAATGAGTGAAATGATGTGACTTGATGTGACCAGTACAAGGCGGTACAGGTGTGGACACTGACAGTTGGATGTGTTGTGTGTGTTCAGGTATCAGATGGGAGATTTCAGTGGAGATGCTCTCAGAGAGGTGTCACTCCCTCTGCTGGAGAAACCAGCGTACTGCACTGCAGTTAGTCTGAACAACAACAACAGACACAGAACTGACATCAAGACTAAGGTACTGACTCTTCATTTACATCTATACATACGACTGTCTGCAACTGTACGTATGTATTCAACAGTCTGTATGTCTAAATGTCCCTCTGTAGATCTGTCTGTAACTGTCTATAACTGTCTGTCTATAACTGTCTGTCTATAACTGTCTGTCTATAACCGTCTGTCTATAACTGTCTGTATGTAATTGTCTGTCTGTAACTGTCTGTCTGTGACTGCCTGTGTCTGTGACTGCCTGTAACTGTGCAGACGTGTATGAACAGACTTATCAGCAGCTCATTGATCAGGGTTAGACTCTTATCTGGTGTTGCTGCAGTGGGCAGGATTTGAACCCGATCCATGTGTCTGTGTTTCAGATGTATAAGAAGCAGGACTCCATCAGAGATGAGCTTCCCTTCGACCCAATCGGACCAAAGAAGAAGAACATAAGGCGGAGCGTTTGTATCCTCCACAGAGACGTCGGTCGACCCCGGTCCGTTCACCGTCAACAAGGCCGACATCAAACAGTACGATTTCCACAGCTCCGGAGAGGAAGACAGTCCACCTCCACCACTGGTCAGTACTGCAAACTACACAGTACTACACATTCCACCTCCACCGCTGGTCAGTACTGCATACTACACAGTACTACACAGACCACCACCACCGTTGGTCAGTAATACATACTACACAGACCACCTCCACCGCTCGTCAGTACTACATACTAAACAATACTACACATTCCACCTCCACCACTGGTCAGTACTGCATACTACACAGTACTACAGAGACCACCTCCACCACTGGTCAGTACTACATACTACACAATACCTCACAGTACTACACAGTCCACCTCCACCGCTGGTTAGTACTGCATACTATACAGTACTACATTCCACCTCCACCGCTGGTCAGTACTGCATACTACACAGTACTACGCTGGTCAGTACTGCATACTACACAGTACTACACAGTCCACTTCCGTCGCTGGTCAGCAATGTGTCATTATACTACACAGTACTGCACAGTACTACATACTACAGCACAGTCCACCTCCACCGCTGGTCAGCGCCTGCGTCATGTCAATATATCACACAGAGACTGCAGAGCACTGTATACTACAGAGTACTGTGATCAAATACAGTGATGAAAATACTACTGAATACTTCAGAATACCACACAGAATACTACACAGAATACCACACAGAATACTATAGAATACCACATACTGTACTGTGATTTGATGTCTCTTTTGTCTTTTTTCAGTCTCCTCCGTCTTCAGCGGATGAAGAAAATAATCCTGATGGAATTTTTGTGTTCAGGAGAAAATCTGGATGTCAGTACCTGTCTGTAAGTCTGGACTCTCTGTACAACATGAAGTACCTGTACATGAAGTACATGCGTGTACATGGGGCTCAGGAGTTAGAGCAGGTCTTCCACCAATTAGATGATCAGCAGTTCACTTGCATGTCGAAGATACTGAACTCCAAACTGCTCCTGATGGCTGAACCATTGCTTTGCAAGTGTTTGTGAGTGTGTGTGTGATGTGCTAAAGCCATCAATGTGTGTGTGTGTGTATATATATATATATATATATATATATATATATATATATATATATATATATATATATATATATATATATATATATATATATATATATATATATATAATTATAGAGAGAGAGAGAGAGACACACACACACACAATAGTACAGTCCATTTACCATGAAGTACCTGTACATGAAATATCCAGTCTAGATCCAGTCCTCCATGTTTTCTATTTGAAGGCTGTTTGTGTGATTTGTGTTTTCCTTCAGAGTAAATTCACCTTCAGTACTTCTAAAGCTTTCTTCTGATGAATAAGTTCAGGGCTTTTTAACAGTAATAGTCAATAATTATCAATAATAACAACAATAATGATCAATAATAATTGAACTGTTTGTGTGTGTTTGTTTCTGCAGCCCTGTACGGAACAGACAGGTGGAGTTGATCATCCACAGCTTGTCTCTCAGCGTCTCCGTCACTCTTTGACTGAACTGACACTGCTGCCTCATTGGACAGGACTGGGTCGACGCAGGATAGGACGGCGGCAGGTAAACACCAGGCCTGAAGGTTGACGGTCCAATTAGATCAAACTCCTCCTTTCTTCTCAGATCAGTGAGTTCAAAGAGTTTTAACACCTTTCTTTGTTGGGCTCATAGTTCGTTAACGGACCGTCATCACAGAGCAGCTGCTTTTCAGGCTGTTTGTTAAGTTTACAGTCGTCAAGCTTTTCCTCTGTCAACACGGCAAAACTCGTCTGTAAACACTTCAGTCCTGTGAAACACACGTTTATCATTGAACTAGATGTTTACACGTCTAGAGTTATCTATGAAAGATGACTGACCCACCTGCTGCTCCTCAGAGGATGAACCATTCAACATGAAACCAAAGGAGACATTTTCCAGTCAGTCACAGCAGTCAGTTGAACATGTGAACGATTTTTATGCACAAAGACTTTATTCATTTATTTAAATTAATCCTATTAAAGCTGAAACTTTTTCTGCGTGTCTCTAATCAGGATAATCTTGGACAGAGCCTCGTCAAGTCTGGATCCAGTACTGAAGCAGATGGACTCTTTAACACAACCACTCTGCAGGACCAGTACCAGTACCAGTACCTGCCTCCTCAGTGACCCAGAAACACTGGAGCAGAAACACTCCCTGACCTCAGGAACCACGACCCCCTCCCTGACTGAAATCCTGTATAACATTCAGACCTTGAGGAGGTTCTGCTACAGACCCAGACCAGTTCAGGACCAGAGAGGGGGAGGCAGAAGGATCACAGGGTCCTCTGTGGAGGACAGCCGACTCACTCGCTGTCTGTCACCTGGATCAGGTGAGTTATCGGGCTTGTAGATCACTGTTACAGCATTTTATCTTTTTAGGAGACACCAACCTAACTTATTACTTTGTCATTAAAAAAAACACCTGCACTCAATTTCCAGCCCACAACTAAGCAATTAACCTGACAGGTAAGGTACACCTGTCACGCCACCAACAGGACAACAGGAGAAAAAAACAAATAAGTAATGAAAGACTGAAGCATGATTCAAGTTCAGAATGTCATCCAGAACACGTCACGTCATCCAGAACACGTCGCACCATCAAAAAGACATCTCGTCATCCAGAACACCTCACAACATAAAAAAGACGTCACGTCATCAAAAAGACGACACGTCATCCAGAACACGTCACAACATCAAAAAGATGTCACGTCATCAGACAATCTCATCTGAGGTCTGAGGAGGCCTTGACCAGTGAGGGACCAACACAATATTAGTCAGGTCATCTGAATGTTATGGCTGAATTTTGTGTGTGTGTGTGTGTGTGTGTGTGTGTGTGTGTGTGTGTGTGTGTGTGTGTGTGTGTGTGTGTGTGTGTGTGTGCAGGTGGCATCACAGAGGAGCAGTATCACTGTCATCATCAGCAACTGGTCCAGATGCAGAAACAACAGCTGGAACTACAGAACAACATGTCTTTATATAGGCACCCTGCACTGCACCAAACACAGGTAACATGTATATAATGTACATATGTATACATAATATATATAGTGTACAAAAAATGTATTATGTATATAATATATAAAATGTACATATTATGTATATAGTGTACACATGTATACATAATGTATATAATATAGATGGACACTGCTTTAGCGTGCATTCAGACAGGATCAGATGTGGCCAGTAGTAGCAGGTTGTCCGGTGGTGAGGTGTGTTTCTGTGGGCGTGTCTTTCTCTGATTAATAACAGCTTTATCAAGGCCGGAGCTTGCTGTCTCTCTCTGTCTGTCTGTCTGTCTGACTGTCTCTCTCTCTCTCCGTCTGTCTGTCTGACTGTCTCTCTCTCTCTCCGTCTGCCTGACTGTCTCTCTGTCTCTGTCTGTCTCTCTCTGTCTCTGTCTGTCTCTCTCTGTCTGTCTGTCTCTCTCTAATCATCATCATCATGTAAAAGCAGTCAAGTAGATCTGTACAGAGAAATCTATAACATAAGAGTGAGATTATTTATCAGACTGTTTATACACCTGTCTGATCTACGGCATGTTCTGATTGGTTGTCTTTGCTGTCTGGTTCTCTGAATAATACTTGTCTTGGTCTCCTGGTCTCATCTGTAGTCCACCAGGACCGCCAAGACTTTGGACTCAGCTAGGGCTCAGTTTGCAGCCTCTGCTGTGATCAGCGCTCCTTCACCTCATGGTCACGTGAACTGTGAGAACAAACCCTACAAGACCAGCATCAACGGAGTCCACCACTCTTCAGGTGAGCTGCTGCACAGATGACTACTTTTATTAACCCAGATGGACCCTTGGTAGCATATGACATGAGACGTGTGAGAGTACGCTGACCGTACGACAACACTAAAGGCAAACATGTAGAAACAAAGTTAAATGTCTAAATGAATACATTAGTGGTGTCTGGTGTATATTTTGGAATAATTTGGGACCTGCAGATTAAAACATGTTGTTCCATCATGTAGTTAGCAACATGACTCTCAGATGGCCTTCAGATATCAATGAACATTTCTTCATCTTTAACTCCTCCTCTTCCTCAGGTCCCTCCAGGCCTCCGTACTCTTCCTCCTCGTCTCTCAGCAGGTTGGGGTTCTCCTCCTCTTCCTCCCCTCAGTCCCTTCCCAACCAGAGAAGCCAGGTGGAGCCTCCCCTGCCCACTCCCACGCCCCTCCGCCCTCCCCAACGTCTGCCTTAAAGCTTGCCACTGTCGCCGCCAGCCTCGACCGCGTGCCCAAAGTCTCCACCGCCAGGTAAATATACACCTGTCCAGGTGAACATGCACATGTCCAGGTAATCTACATACAGTGTCTTTGAGGATGTACGAACCCCAGCACTGCTCCCTTCCCTCCTTCACCTGTCCCTTCTATTTCAAGGAGGCCTATCAAACATCAGAAATGTTTAGTCTGGTCCCACCTGAAGTCTAACCTGAAATCCTCTATGCACCTCTGATTGGTTGACTTAACCCAGGCATCATGGAATTGACAGTGGATGGCTAACAACATGCTAATAACACATTTCAAAACATTCAGTGTAAACCATGTGGAGGAATCAAACATGTGAAACCCGACACTCAAAATTAACTTTCAGTGTCTGCCATCAAAAAAAAAAGTTTGGTTTAAAGTCGACAGCATAGTTTAGTTTCATCAACTCGTCATTTAAAGAAGAGTCATGTCGTGTTGACAGATGAACAGTTAGTTTGAACAGAAATAAAAACGATGCACATGCTTCAATTTATGATGTCATTAAGTGATGTCATCACTGATGGGTAATTCTTGTTTTTCCTGACAGAGACTCTCATGAACCGGAGAGACTGTTGAACGGACTGTCGGAGACCACGCTGCCCATGGAGGTCACATAACATCGTCTCCCATCACACCCTGCTCCTCCTCCCACCATGCCCTGCTCCTCCTCAGTGTCTGACCGGTGAATGTGACACGCCGTGACCTCCAGAAGATGATGGCTTCAGAATCAGAACATTTTACTGAGTGGAAATTATTATCATCATTATTATTATTATTATCGTTGTTGTTGTTGTACAGTTTGTAAATGTCTTTGATGTAAAATAGATTTTGTTTTCATCAGTTTAGTTTCTGAAAATCATGTGACTGCAGAATTGTTTGAGAATAAGTCGTGTATCCTTGCTCTGATTCGTCCATGGCGAGTCTGTATCCTGGCTCTGATTGGTCCATGGCGAGTCTGTATTCTCGCTCTGATTGGTCCATGGTGAGTCTGTATCCTGGCTCTGATTGGTCCATGGCGAGTCTGTATCCTGGCTCTAATTGGTTATTTATTTTTTAATGTTTACATTTTGTATTTCTTTAAAATCAGAACTTGAGGCTCGTTTGTTTCCCAAAGATGGAACTAATTGAATTTTTCAGATTTAAAGATGTTTTTGTGACGTCAGGATTTATTTGATCTTTTTTAACGAATGTCTTCATGGTCGATTGATCATTTAAAGCCACATGAAAATAAAAATATGCATCCTGTAAAAAGAGACGTGGATCTGCAGCTGCAGCAGTTTTTATATTTTTAAACTTGTCAAACAGATGCTGACCAGGCGTGTGTGAACTGAAGCTCTGACAGGTTTCTGTTGGATTTCTTTTGTCAGTGTGAATCATGTAAAGAAATTTTTGTCGCTCGTTCACACACTCTGTTCACTCCGTTTGTTTCAGATATAAAATGCTGAGAAATAAAAATGCTTCGACAGACTGACGGCTGAAAACTTCCTGTTTTTTCTTTTATTGTTTTCAAATGAATCTTATTTCAGTCACAAAAAGAACAAATGCTCAGAATGTTTACTCAATGTTTACAGTTGAATGAGGTAAATGAATAAATCTGTCACTTATATTAATAACACTATAGACAAGTAACTGTCAGTTTCTTACATTCAGAGAGATCGCTGTCAGTAGTTGGACTACTGCGTGGGGTTTTATTCTCAATGTATGAAACATAAGAAAGTAAAAGATTTTAAAAGTAAGATCCAATTCCACCAACTCATGCATGATCACAACAGTCTGCGTTTTCATTAAAGTTCAATATCTGTTTAGCCGTTCTTGTCTGGATGCAACATGGTGGACTCTGTGGAAGACAACCCAAGACATAACAGTGTTATTCTAAGGTAACAAAAACAAACCTTATTTTCACAAACATACACTACCATTCAAAAGTTTGTTTTCAAAATAAAAGCACTTTTGGCAAAAAAACAAACATCAAATTGATCATAAATACATTGTAGACATTGTAAATAGTGTAAATGACTATTGTAGCTGCAAACAGCCATTATCAGCAACCATCACTGTGTTCAGACTGCATGCTGTGTTCGTAAATCCAAGTTGATCATTTTAAATGGCTAACATTAGAAACACATTTTTCAGTCATGGCAGCAGAGCTGAAAACTGTTGTGCTGATTAAAGAATCAATCAAACTGGCCTTCTTTAGACTAGCTGAGTGTGCAGCATCAGCAGCTGTGGGTTCCATTACAGGCTCAAAATGTCCAGAAACAAAGAAGTTTCTTCTGAAACGTGTCAGTCTGTTCTTGTTCTGAGAAATGAAACTGAAGATCTTGTACAACTGGCTCTAACCAGGACAGAAAGAGGAGTGGAGACCTCAGTGCCTAACTCAACAAGAGGACAAGAACATTAGAGTATCTAGTCTGAGAAACAGACGCTCACAGGTCCTTAACTGGCAGCTTCATTAAATATACCTGCAAAACACCAGTGTGAACATCAGCAGTGAAGTGAAGACCTCAGGATGCTGGCCTTCTAGACAGAGTGACAGAGAAAAGCCAAATCTCAGACTGGACAATAAAAGAAAAGACTAGAAAATTCCCGCGGAAATTTTGAGAGTGCCGAGTGGGCTGTTGCCGCTAACGAGCTAGCAATTAGCATTAGCATGTTAGCATTAGCATGTATTTAATTCTTAGTGGCTAATTATAATTCCTAGCTGACGCGCCAGAAATTAGCATTAGCATGTTAGCATTAGCATGTTAGCATTAGCATGTATTTAATTCTTAGTGGCTAATCATAATTGCTTGCGCTGACGCGCTAAAAAATTAGCATTAGCATGTTAGCATTAGCATGCTAGCATTAGCATGAGCATGTATTTAATTCCTAGTGGCTAATGCGCTGACGCACTAGCAATTAGCATGTCTTTACAGCTCTTTACTGCTCTGCTGTCTCTGCCTGTCATTTTAGACAGACAAGTTCAAATTAAGTGCCAAAACTACTAAAATGTCCGCCGGGCTTCTGCCTGCCGCCTAATCAGCAGAGCAGTTACTGCACCTGTTGTCAGTTGGAATGTCAGTTGGAAATGCTGACAGAGAGAGAGAGAAAATGCTGAGACCACCCCTCAAACGAGAGGATTTCTGGCCAAACCGTATTTCCAATCATTGAACTGAAATCACTGGGAGCACGCTGAGCCCTTCCTGAACGTCTACATATTTATTTTGTGTCGATAAATTGAAGAAATGTGACCTTAATCGCGATTCAAAGAAGCGTTACTTCTGCTTTCCTCCAGAAATTTTCCGCCTTTTAACATGGCAGTCTATGAGGCTGTGGATGGGCGTTGCTGGCGCATCTTTGTGTGTTACGCCAAAACTATAAAGCTGACAGCTTTAGCAGACGGATGTGAGTGAGAAGACAAATTTTCCTACGTTTCTATGTATAAATTATGTCTGTAGTGTGAAATTTGAGGTCAGGGTAGTCGAATACGTTTTATTTTTTCACAGATTTTTTTCTCTCCTCCTCACTCTAGCTGATGATGTCATCCACTCTAGCACAAACATTCCACGCATATACACCCATTATAGACCCAGAAATTTGAGTAAAAACCTGCTCAACTTTAAGCCTTGATAGTTTAAAAACGGTAAAAGCTGTCGATGAGTGAAGTGAATCACTGAAGAGAAGGCAAGAGTACCTACATTTTGAAGTTTAAATGAAGTCGCTCGGTGAAAGTATGCCAGAGCAGTTCATTGTTGAAAATGTCTGTTGAATTTTTTTTCGGGCTTTCCCATGCATTTCAATACGAAATTTTTCGCAGTTTTTCGCGAATAAATTCGCGAAAAACTTGCGAATCTCTTAAAAAAGTAATAGCACACGATTCGGGATCAAGACACACGTTTTGATATATAATTTGTTGGGGTCCTCTCACCGCTGTGGGCCGCATTAAGTGCCGAAAAAGGTCGGAAAATGAATAACTAGAAAATTCCCGCGGAAATTTTGAGAGTGCCGAGTGGGCCGTTGCCGCTGATGCGCTAGCAATTAGCATTAGCATGTTAGCATTAGCATGTTAGCATTAGCATGTTAGCATTAGCATGTATTTAATTCTTAGTGGCTAATCATAATTGCTTGCGCTGACTCGCCAGAAATTAGCATTAGCATGTTAGCATTAGCATGTTAGCATTAGCATGCATTTAATTCTTAGTGGCTAATCATAATTGCTAGCGCTGACGCGCTAAAAAATTAGCATTAGCATGTTAGCATTATCATGCTAGCATTAGCATGCTAGAATTAGCATGCTAGCATTAGCATGCTAGTATTGGCATGTATTTACTTCTTAGTGGCTAATCATAATTGCTAGCGCTGACGCGCTAGCAATTATCATTAGCATGTTAGCATTAGCATGACCATGTATTTAATTCCTAGTGGCTAATGCGCTGACGCACTAGCAATTAGCATGTCTTTACAGCTCTTTACTGCTCTGCTGTCTCTGTCTGTCATTTTAGACAGACAAGTTCAAATTAAGTGCCAAAAACTACTAAAATGGCCCGGGGCTTCTGCCTGCTGGCTTCTGCCTGCTGGCCCTAATCAGCAGAGCAGTTACTGCACCTGTTGTCAGTTGGAATGTCAGTTGGAAATGCTGAGAGAGAGAGAGAAAATGCTGAGACCACCCCTCGAACAGAAAGGATTTCTGGCCAAACCGTATTTCCAATCATTGAACCGAAATCACTGGGAGCACGCTGAGCCCTTCCTGAACGTCTACATATTTGTTTTGTGTCGATAAATTGAAGAAATGTGACCTTAATCGCGATTCAAAGAAGCGTTACTTCTGCTTTCCTCCAGAAATTTTCCGCCTTTTTAACATGGCAGTCTATGAGGCTGTGGATGGGCGTTGCTGGCGCATCTTTGTGTGTTATGCCAAAACTATAAAGCTGACAGCTTTAGCAGACGGATGTGAGTGAGAAGACAAATTTTCCTACGTTTCTATGTATAAATTATGTCTGTAGTGTGAAATTTGAGGCCAGGGTGGTCGAATACGTTTTATTTTTTCACAGATTTTTTTCTCTCCTCCTCACTCTAGCTGATGATGTCATCCACTCTAGCGCAAACATTCCGCCACATACACACCCATTATAGACCCAGAAATTTGAGTAAAAACCTGCTCAACTTTAAGCCTTGATAGTTTAAAAACGGTAAAAGGTGTTGATGAGTGAAGTGAATCACTGAAGAGAAGGCAAGAGTACCTACATTTTAAAGTTTAAATGAAGTCTCTCGGTGAAAGTATGCCAGAGCAGTTCACTGTTGAAAATGTCTGTTGAAATTTTTTTTTTTTCGGGCTTTCCCATGCATTTCAATACGAAATTTTTCGCAGTTTTTCGCGAATAAATTCGCGAAAAACTCACGAATCTCTTAGAAAAGTAATAGCACGGGATTCGGGATCAAGGCGCACGTTTTGATATATAATTTGTTGGGGTCCTCACCGCTGGGCGCATTAAGTGCGAAAAGGCGGAAAATGAATAATAAAAAAGAAACACACAGAAGATCAAGAGTTGATGCCTCGTGTCATAGGCACTCGGCACTAATAATAGGAAGAAACACGCAGAAGATTAAGAGTTGCCTCGTGCCTATGGCACGAGGCATCTCTCAGAGCTTGCTCTGGGAGAGATGCCTCGTGTCATAGGCACTCGGCACTAATTAAAGCTGAAGCAGCTTGACTGTATGTTACGTAAGAAGGGCCCATCAAGACAATCCAACCTGTGGTTGGTGCTTCAGGAAGCATGGGAGGAAATCTCTTCAGATCACCTTCAACTAACAGGTAGAATGACAGATGGAGGATTCTTTGATGAAAGTTTGAAGGAAACAATTATTATTTTATTTAAAAATCATTATTTATAACCTTGTCAGTGGATATATTTCATATTCATTTTGCAATATGTCCTATTTAAACTAATTTCTTGAAGGTTTTCATGGAAAACATGGAATTTTCTAAGTGATCCCAAACTAGGACTGCACACCTCTGGGCAGAGACATCAGGTGTTGTACCGGGAATCTGCTGTAGCCACTCCTCCAGTTTGTGGGTCACAGATCCCATTACCACTGTCACCTTCACTCCTCACATCTTAACTCCTCTCTCTGATATTTCTCGGTCTTCTCGTGTTTCTTCTTCTTGATAACAGTTTAAATCTATAATTCAGTGTTTGAGCTCAGAAAGACGCTTTCTTTGTCTCTTTCTCTGTTTGTCTTCAGAAACGATCAATAAATGAATCGATCAGTTTTCTTTCTAGAAACCGGAAGGACTCCATGTCCCAGACTTCCCTGCGGCTCGGTGGTCCGGGGTGGACCTGTGTGAGGTGGGAGTGTTCAGTCAGTCAGTCATTCAGCATCCTGATGGAGAGACAGTGACCGGACTGAAATCTTCCCCGGAGATCTGATCCATTTAACGGCGGGGCTCTGACGAGTGTTTCCGGACCGGACTCTGTGGATCTGAACCGTGTTGACGTGAACCGTCCCGGTGTGTGTCTCTAGTCTGTCTCGTGTTTACCGGACAGCGTCGGTGATGGTGGATGCGGCGGAGTGTGGGGTGTGCGGGGTGAAGGTGATGTGTCGCTTCAGGCCGTTGAACGACGCAGAGCGGAGCCGCGGAGACAAATACATCCCGAAATTTAACGGAGAGGACACGGTGGTGGTGGCGGTGAGTTCTTCCCGAGTCTGTCCGTGAATGCGTGTGTGAAGCCGGTCAACACGGCGGCACACCCTCCGCCGGTCCGTCCGTCCGTCTGTCTGTCTGTCTGTCTGCAACAATAGAAACACAATAAACCGACACACACCGGAGAGTCCAGTCATCATCATTTCAAACACACTGACGTGAATATTTATCATGTGTATTGTCAATTACATATAATAAATGTGTGAGGCTGAAACATCGCGATCATTTTGGTTTCAGATAACTGTTGATACAAATTAATTCAAATCATTTTCACTGATCAGGTGTTATGATCGTGAATGATTTTCATCTTTATAAACACTGTAATTAAAAATCAGTAAAACAAAATCAAAATAAACAAATTTAATTAAAATCAACTGATCATCAGACTGAAGTGACTTCCTGTTGTCAGAAGGTGGCGCTGTGATGAGTTCAGGGACTCTCCTGGACGTGATTGGTTAGTGAGTTCAGCTCTGTATTTAAACTAACGACAAGTTGAACGTTCGTACAACTTAATCGTACTAACGATCTCCGTCTTGGAGGTCACATTTCAGATTACTCTTGAAGTTAAGGAAGAGAGTCTCTTTAATGAGACATTGTTAACTTGACATAAAGACAAAGTTTGTTTTTTAATCTTTGACAAACTGTTCTGTAAAACTTTTGAAACTCTTAACAACAAAAGAGACAATCACAGACAACGATTAATTATCTTTCATTAAAGTCAAATGTTTAATGAACACATGAAATCAGTTTGAAGGATTAATGAATGAATTTCTGCTTCATGTAAACATCAATGAATCAGACCTGATGAATGGATAAACATTCAAGTTTTCACCTTCATGAACGGGTTAAATAACAGAATTCATTATTTGTTACAAATAATGAACATTTATTCAACATTAATTCAACATTAATTAGACATAGACAGACTTTATTGTCATCCAACTGCACATTTCAAATGTACATTTGAGCGAAATTTTGTTGCAAAGGCTCAGAATAAAACAAGACACACAGTAATAACAGTATAAATATAAAAGTATATGAAATATAAAATAGAATAAAATATAAAAGAAAGAATAAAATTGTGACTTATAAATAGACAATATGAATAGTGCAAATAGAGTTAACAGAATTATCAGTGCAATAGAGTTCACAGTATCAGTGTAAACCTCATGGTGGGGGTGGGAGCGGTCTTTGGTGATCAACTGAGCCCTGGTCAGGCAGCGTCAGCGAGCAGTGTCATGGATGGAAGGAAGTGCTGTCCGATGATTCTCTCTGCTGTCCTCACCACTCTCTACACATTTCCAGTTTGAGGCATTGCAGGCCCCAAACCAAACAGAGATGCAGCTGGTCAGTATGCTCTCTATTGTCCCTCTGTAGAAAGTGGTGAGGATGGGAGGGGGAGGTTTGCTCTTCTCATCCAACGCAGAAAGTGCAGACGCTGCTGCGCTTTCTTCACAAGAGCAGAGGTGTGAAGGGACCAGGTCAAAGTGTCTGTGATCTGCACCCCAGGAATTTGCTGCTGCTGGGGTGGCATTTCGCTCAGTTGGTAGAGCAGCCGCCCCATGTGCGAAGGTTCAGTCCTTGTTGCGGAAGCCCAGGGTTCGAATCCGACCTGTGGCTCTTTCCTGCATGTCATTTCCCGTCTCTCTCTCTCTCTCCCCGCATTCCTGTCACTTTTCAGCTGTCTCTGTCAGAAATAAAGCTTGAAAAGGCCAAAAATCTTTAAAAAAGAAAAAGAATTTGGTGCTGCTGACCAGCTCCACTGCTGCATCGTTGATGAGGAGGGTGTGACTTGGCTAATTTTTCCTGAAGTCAACAACGATCTCTTTTGTTTATCTGACACAATTGTTATACATTAATTAAACATTAATTATGCCTCGTCATGACTAGTAAATGAGTAAATCAGATTCGGGTTCACGTTCTGTCAACATTCAGTGTCCATAAACTTATGGCCACAAAACAGGTTTAATGAAGCTTTGATTCAGCTGCTGCAAAGTCTCATGGGAAATATTCTGTCTCCATGACAGTGAGGGTGAAGGCCACCACACGTCATGTGACCAACAGCAGGCCGTCAATATGTGGCGGAGCCACACACACACACACACACACACTTATAAAGAAGAATATACAATATGGTTGTGTGTGTGTGTGTGTTCTGCATCACCGAGCAGCCGTCATCTTTCTTTCCTCTGATTTGTTCAGTCTGGTCTGGTGGGATGCAGTTACCATGACAATGGCATCTTAAAGAGAAGAGAGACGACCTGTTGTTGTCACATCGACAAATAAAACAATTGGTCGATTATTAAGCTGACTGATTGCAACTCTGTGATGTCAAATCAAATCAAATCAAATTTTATTTGTATAGCCCAAAGTCACAAAATACATTTGCCTCTGAGGGCTTTACAATCTGTACAGGGAGTGACACCCTCTGTCCTTAGACCCTCGGTTCGAGTGAGGAAAAACTTGCCCACAATGTCACTCCCTATTAAAATAATAATTAATAATCAGTTTTATCAAATCAAAGAAAAGAACACTTTGCACTTCAGACACAACAGAAACATAAAGCAACATAAGATGTAGACATTTATAATTATTTCTTCTTATTATGAATTAATTTATTATTGTTTATATTAATTTTTTTTATGTTGAAGCTATCTTTCCAAACTTTCAGAATAAAGGGACTCTGATCAGCAGACATTTGAAGAAACTGTGACATTTTCATATTCAAGCTGACTGTGAATGTGTGGACGCTGATAAAACCATCAAACTGTCCTCAGATCAGTTAAATGTCAGCAGATTACAGCCTGGGATAGGAACAGGAAACTGTCTTTTCACATTAAAGGTCTCCTTTTATTCGGCACAAATTCAAAGTACAAAAACACATGAAAATATCAAAATCTTTAGTGTTCATTGGTGAAAATATAAACATTTACACATAAAACAGCAGAAAATGGAAGAACCCAAAGTAAAACATGAACAGTGACTGAAAGTCTTTAAAGTCTCAAATGTGTCTCAATGGGTTTTTGTATTTATGCATGTATGGCATGTTTAATATTTCATCACAGTACAAAGACTTTTATTTGTATGGTGTGGTTCCTGTGTTTCAGGGGAAGCCATATGTGTTTGACAGAGTCCTCCCTCCAAACACTGAACAGGTTCAGGTATATGACACCTGTGCCAGACAGATCGTTAAAGGTTAGTTCACCTTATTATTGACCCACCCTGTGTCTGTCTGTCTGTCTGCCTGCCTGCCTGCCTGCATTATAACATGCTAAAATCACGTTATAACACACTAAAATCAAATTTTATAACATGATAAAGTCACGTTATAACACGCAAAGTCATATGTTATAACATGATGAAATCACATGTTATAACACGATAAAGTGACATGTTATAACACAATAAAGTGATGACATGTATGTTGTGTGTGTTTCAGATGTGTTGGGCGGATATAATGGGACCATCTTTGCTTACGGTCAGACATCATCTGGAAAGACTCACACCATGGAGGTCAGCCTGATTCATTTTATTTTTGAATTAATTTTAATAAATACATTTAGAATAACACGCCTTAATGTCGACATTAACAGGGGAAGGGAGGATAGATTTTTAATTTTTTAAATGTTTGTATGTTGAACTTTCCAGGGGAACCTGCATGACCCACGTCTGATGGGAATCATCCCTCGTATCGCGAGAGACATCTTTGACCACATCTACTCCATGGACGAGAACCTGGAGTTTCACATTAAGGTGACGATGTCATCATGTTCATATGTTGTTTATGACTTTTATATTCACAATACTCACTTATCTGAAAATCTTAACTGAAAACTCTACTCAAACCTTCTCTCTCTGTCTCTCTGTCTCTCTCTCTCTCTCTCTCTCTCTGTCTCTCTCTCTCTCTCCCCCTCCATCACCAACACCATCTGTAAACATACATGTCTCATTAATGCATGTTAATGCATGTTACAAACTAAACTTCTTCCCTGGAGTTTCTGTGCTCTGTCGTCCAGCAGGTTCTCATGGATCGTGGCTGCTGCTGTGGTCCTGCATGACGTCCACTACATATATTACTACTGTCATTATTGCTGCCATATCTCCATTACAGTTTATAGTTAGTTTATGATTTGCTGCTGCTGTGCATCTGTGTCTCTCTATCGCTATCACAGGTTCCACTGCTACTGTAATCATTTTATCATTCATTGTAATTCATTGTCATTTTATCATTCATTGTAATTGTACAATATGTTTGTGTTGATTTGTTCTGTACACGTGACATCTATTGCACGTCTGTCCGTCCTGGGAGAGGGATCCCTCCTCTGTGGCTCTTCCTGAGGTTTCTTCCACCTTTTTTCCCTGTTAAAAGGGTTTTTGTGGGCAAGTTTTCCTCACTCGAACCGAGGGTCTAAGGACAGAGGGTGTCACTCCCTGTACAGATTGTAAAGCCCTCAGAGGAAAATGTACTTTGTGACTTTGGGCTGTACAAATAAAATTTGATTTGATTTGATTTGATTCATCATGTATTTATATTTTTCATAATTTTTGCATGATATTTAGCTTCATCTTTTCCATAATTATATTTTAAGTGTTGAGTCCTCCACAGTAAACAAAGAGTTAAATCTGTTCTGTGATAAGATGTCCTGCAGAGAAACCAGTGAGGCGTTCACTGACTCACCTTCTCTCCATATGTTTACTGTTCACCAGCTGGTATTAAGAGTACAACATGTATAAATCCCATGTAACATACAATAACCGTGTAATCATCATGTTTATTTACAGTTTACATGCAGATTTGAGGATTAATCATTTTTGACATATTATAAACAGAATAAATTGACATATCATTACATGTATATATGATATTCATAATGAAACGTGTCTGTTCTTCTCTGCAGGTCTCTTATTTTGAAATCTATCTGGATAAAATCAGAGACTTACTCGATGGTGATGATCATATTTAACATTTTTATATATTTATGATTTAAAGTGTTGATGAACCTTCTGATGGATATGTTTCATGTTTCAGTGTCTAAGACAAACTTGGCTGTCCACGAGGACAAAAACAGAGTTCCCTTTGTCAAGGTATCGAAATATTTACTACATGAAGAATCATTCATGTCTACATATATCTGTACTGTAGTATCACTGTCAGTACTGCAGTATCACTGTCAGTACTGCAGTATCACTGTCAGTACTGTAGTATCAGTACTGTAGTGTCACTATAAGTACTGTAGTGTCAGTGCTTTGTTGATGTGTACTTCCTGTCAGGGCTGCACGGAGCGTTTTGTTTCCAGTCCTGATGAGGTCATGGATGTCATCGATGAGGGAAAAGCAAACAGACATGTTGCTGTCACCAGTGAGTCTCTGCGTGTACTACTCATATTACTGTACTACTAGTAGTACTAATAGCATTATTACTACTAACTCTATGACTATAATAATTGTCAGTGAAGTTGTGAAAAAGCTTCTTCTGTTACCCGTGTTCAATCCAGAGAGATGAAGACCTCATTACATTTTAATAGTCTTTAATCATCTTCAACAGTGTTTAATGATGTTTGATACGTTCACACCGTTTGTTCATATTCAGTCTCAAATTTAAAAAAATTTGCTCACTGAGTTCATATTAACAGTAGTATAGTGTAATTAATACTGCGGTATGAAGAGTATTAAGAAGTATTTCTTTGTTTCTGCAGACATGAATGAGCACAGCTCTCGCAGTCACAGTATTTTTCTGATCAACATCAAGCAGGAGAATGTGGAGACGGAGACGAAACTGTCAGGAAAACTTTACCTGGTCGACCTGGCAGGCAGTGAGAAGGTCACACTGCTTCATCACACTTTAATGTTCACGTAACATTTTTTAAATCATCAAACATTTCCAGGAGTCACATAAAAATATGGAGTTTATCTTAAAAGAAATAATCTAATCTAATTATGAATGCTGATTAAACTGTGATGGGATTGATCTTTAATTCTTTGACTGATTGTTCATTTTCTCTTTTATATATTGCTGTTCTGCTTCAGGTGAGTAAAACGGGAGCAGAAGGCGCCGTGTTGGACGAAGCCAAGAACATCAACAAGTCTCTTTCTGCTCTCGGAAACGTCATCGCCGCTCTGAGCGAAGGAACGGTGAGTCCAAACAAATGTTTGTTAAACAGAATTAAACATGTAAAACTGAATTTGTCAATTTATCAATCTGTAATGTTATTTTCTTCACTGTCTGATTAATTTCTTTGAGGATCGATGAGTTTTGGAATGAACGTGAACTCATGAAGAGTAAATAAAAATAAAAAACATCACATGTCTAATAATTCTTGATGACTTTGATTTGGTCAGATTACAGTCCCATCCTGTAGTAAACTGTGAAGGACCTGGAGCGTGACCCAGGCCTGTGGGCTCCAGGTGGCCGTAACTTGATTAAATTGTTATGTCCCGGAGTCCAGACAGTTTTATGACCCAGAGGTGATGTGGACTAGCTGTAGGAAAGTCACCATCATTAGCTAACGTAATGCTAGCGAACACGTCATTGTCTTGAGTTGAAATATCCAAAACTTCATATGTTCCACAGGAACTTCCTCTTTGATTCAGTTTGACAGTGGATTTTATTGTTGTGTTCATATCTGGTTTGTCATGTATTTATAGAAAACCCACGTCCCATACAGAGACAGTAAGATGACTCGGATCCTGCAGGACTCACTGGGAGGGAACTGTCGAACCACCATCATCATCTGCTGCTCTCCATCTGTTTACAACGAGGCTGAAACCAAGTCCACCCTCATGTTTGGACAGAGGTACTGTTCTCATTCCAAAAGTCCAAAAGAGTCCCTTACGCTTCCCATCATTTGAACTCTCTTTATTAGCGAGCTTTTGGGTTTAGACCATAGACCTGCCAGGAGGTTCTGTCCTACCTGACCCTGAGCCATGTAGACCATCTGCCTCATCTGACACCACCATCATCTCTCCTTTCAAACAGTTTGCTCCATCTGTTGATGTTGAATAAACATATATTTAAAATAAACTATATTTATTGAAGCAAATCAAAAGTTTTCCTTTTATACATTTTATAATATAAAACTGTATTTACACTGTGGTTAAATATATGCAGTATGTCCAGTATTAGTGTTCAAATTCATTGCTCTGTGTGTGTGTGTGTGTGTGTGTGTGTGTGTGTGTGTGTGTGTGTGTGATGCATTGAACATCCTTTTACTGGATGTAGATGGTTGAAGGAGTTCACCTTGGAAGTATTACCACATTATGCATAATTGCTGCACCAATAACGGTCACTGTATTGGGAAGTGAGAAGTGTTTGTATTTGCATGGACTAAAGGTTCTCAGGTTGGAGTGAGGTAGTTGTACAGATTTCTACAGATGTCTGTCACATCTCACACATCATAATATCCATCAGTACGTTCATCCATCATCAACAGCACACAGTGTTTGTGAAAACCACTTCCTGTGTTGTTTTTGTGTTTTAGAGCTAAAACCATAAAGAACACAGTGTCTGTAAACTTGGAGCTAACGGCTGAGGAGTGGAAGAAGAAGTATGAGAAGGAGAAAGAGAAGAGCAGGAGTCTGAACATCACGATCCAGAAACTGGAGAATGAGCTGAAACGTTGGAGGAAAGGTAAACTGAACAAATAATTCATGTTACAAAGGTGATTATCAGGAACATGATTGACCAAAGCAGCACATCGCACCCTGGACGGACAGTGTTTTATTTGTATCAGCTGTTTACCTGTATGATCAGCTTTTCCCACATTTGTTTCAAGAGCTTTTACAGAGTTGATTTGTAGCTAACAGATGAGCTGCTAAGCTGTGAAGCTGTGCTTCAGTTTTCCAGGGAAAACCAAAACAATGAAAAGATTTTCTCTGGGTTTTCCAGAGAATATTTGCTAGTTGCTGCTACTTGAGCCTGTCTTAACTTGACCAGGTGAGTCTGTACCTGTGGAGGAGCAGCTGAGCAACAAAACCAAGAAAAGCAACAGTGAGGCGACAGCAGTGATTGACAGCTTGGCCCCACTCCCGTCTCTCTCAGATGAAGAGAAGACACAGTATGAGACGCTTATCACCAACCTTTACCATCAGCTGGATGACAAGGTGAGATTTACCTAATATTATCTGGACTATGAGTCTCACCTCTACCATCATATGATTGCAGGTGAGGCTTACCTGTAGTATGACCTGTTCTGTCTGTCTGAGTCTGTGAAACATTAAACATCTGCTGACTTATGTTTAAGGATGATGAAATCAACCAGCACAGTCAGACAGCCGAAAAACTCAAACAGCAGCTGATCGATCAAGACGAGGTGAGTCTTACCTGAACCTCCTCACCTGAACGGGAAACCTCCTCATCTGGATGTTAAACCTCCTCACCTGAATGTTAAATCTCACCTAAACATTAAACCTCCTCACCTGAATGTAACTGTACTGTGTATCTAACATCTATCAGTGTAACCACTATCCCTCCTCCTATTTCAGCTGTTGGTGTCGAGCCGTCAGGACTACGAGCGTCTACAGGAGGAGTTATCACGTCTGCAGAGGGACAGTGACTCAGCCAAAGAAGAGGTGAAGGAAGTGCTGCAGGCATTGGAGGAGCTTGCTGTTAACTACGACCACAAGAGCCAAGAGGTGGAGAACAAGAATCGCTGCAACGAACAGCTGAATGAGGAGCTCGCACACAAGACTGTGAGTCAACATAAGATAGATAGATAGATAGATAGATAGATAGATAGATAGATAGATAGATAGATAGATAGATAGATAGATAGATAGATAGATAGATAGATAGATAGATAGATAGATAGAATAAAAATATAAAGAACAAACTATACATAATAAAATATCAAAATAGCAAGGAGAAATGTGCAGTGACTGTAAGTTATGACCTGAGTTTTTAGCTGTTATTATACAGTGTGATGGCATTTGGCAGGAAAGATTTCCTGTATCTGTCCCTTCGACAGCGGAGCGTCCTCCTCTTCACCACAGTCTCAAGAGACTCAAGTCTCAGTCCAAGAACAGAGCCAGCCTTCTTGATGATCTTATCAAGTCTGTTGGTGTCGCTGGCTCTGATGCTCCAACAAACAACAGCAAAGAAGATGGCACTGGCAACAACAGACTGGTAAAAGATCTCCAACATCTTGCTGCACACGTTGAAGGATCTCTGCTGTCTATCAGTGTCCTGTACTCCCCCTCCTCTCCCTCTACTATACACCCGACAACAGCTTAGTCATCAGAGAACTTCTGCCGGTGACATGATTCAGAGTTGTACTTAAAGTTGGTGGTGTATAAGGTGAAGACGAAGGGAGAAAGCACAGTCCCCTGTGGAGCTCCTGTATCACTGACCACCACATCAGACAGCCCACTGCCCAGACGGACAAACTGTGGCCGGCCTGTCAAGTAGTCAGTAATCCAGGATCACTGCGTCGTCAACACCCATCACCCGCAGATTCTCACCCAGTAGCAGAGGCTGAATGGTGTTGAACACTGGAGGAATCAAAGAATGTGATCCTCACAGTGCCTCCCCCACCATCCAGATGCATATGGGCTCGTTGCAGCAGGTAAATGACAGCGTCATTGACTAAATCGGGCTGATAGGCAAACTGCAGGGGGTCCAGAAACGTCCTTACCTGTGGCCTCAGCTGGGCTAGGACCAGTCTCTCCAGGACTTTCATCACGTGGGATGTGAGGGCGATTGGTCTGTAGTCAGCTGGGTCAGATGGCCTCGGCTTCTTGGGGACTGGGACCAGGCAGGACGTCTTCCACAGCATCGGGACTTTCTCCTGACTCGGGCTCAGGTTGAACAGGTGTCTCAGTACAGGAGAGAGCTGGCTAGCACAGGTCTTCAGGATCCTAGGTGTGATGCCATCAGGGCCTGCTGCCTTTGCTGGTTCAGTCTTTCCAGCTGCCTCTTTACCTGGCCTGTAGTCACCGTTGGGTGGTTGATGCTGGTGTCCTCAGTGGGGGAAGGGGAGGAGGAGGAGAAGGAGGAGGGGCAGATGGAGAGGTGATGTGCAGGAGAATGCTGGGGGTGTTTCTAGCCGTGCTGCACTGGGACAGTGTGTGTGTGGGGGTGTCTGAGAGGTGGCAGGAGGTGAGCTAAACCTGTTTAAAAACTGGTTAAGCTGGTTTGCTCTGTCCAGGTTCCCTGATGTCTGCCTGTTCTTCCCCTTCATCCCTGTGATGTGCTTCATTCCCGTCCACACATCCCTTACACTGTTCTGTTGGAGTTTGGCTTCCAGCTTCCTCCTGTAGTTGTCCTTGTTATTCCTCAGCATATCTCGGAGTTCGTGCTGCACTCTCCTCTGCTCCTCTCTGTCTCCAGACCTAAAAGCCCTTTTCTTCTCGTTCAGAAGTGCCTTAGCAACGCAGAGCTGATGACTTCACAGACTTCTCAGCTGCATCAGCTGACGGGGGGATGTAAACAGCGATAACAATGGTGGACGTGAACTCCCTCTGTAAATAATACGGGCGCATTCCCACAGCCAGCAGTTCAATGTCCGGGGTACAGAGACGTTCCCTCACACTCACATGGCCGGGATTACACCACTTCTCACTTACATAAAGTGCAAGTCCACCACCCTTCTTCTTCTGACTTTTGGAAAAGTCTCTGTCTCCCCGTATCAAACTGTAGCCTGGAACCCCAACGCTGCTGTCCGGGATGTGCGAGTGTAGCCAAGTTTCACTGAAGTAAAAAATGCTGCACTCACAGTATTCCCTCTGGGTCTTCACTAGCGCTGTCAGTTCGTCCGTTTTATTTCCCGAAGACCTCATGTTTCCTGTTATAATCGCCGGGACCGCTGGTTTGTATATTCTCCTTTTTTTCCCTCCGTTTGGCTCCAGACCTGGAACCCCGGCGTCTCCTCTGTAACTCCTGCGGGACCACAGTTCTGTGTCCCGGCAGCAGCACTGGTTTACACAGCGCAATCAGCTGCTCGCGGGTGTAAACAATGGTCCCACTACTGCCGGTTGCAAAGTTCCCAATTACAAAAGGTAGGAAAAGTAGCAGAAAAACACGGAAAAAGGTAACAAAACTAAGTCCAGCCATTGTCACAACTCTTATGAACAGGTTGTGATTGATCAGAAAAACAAACAAAAATAACACACCGACAAATAAACGAAAGTTTAAAAAACACGACGGGAGCTGCGGCCACAGGCTGCCACCACGCACGGCGCCAACTACTCTGAAGAAACAAGGGATAAAGAAACAAGGGTCAGGAAAGTAAGACGATATGATGTTTGGATAGTAGGACGATATAATGGTAGGATGATATGATGTGATGGTAGGACAATGATGAAAGGACGATGTGATGAAAAGACAATGTGATGGTAGGACAATGATGAAAGGATGATGTGATGGTAGAGCAATGATGAAAGGACAATGTGATGGTAGGATGATATGATGTGATGGTAGGATGGTAGGACGATGTGATGAAAGGACAATGTGATGGTAGGACGATGTGATGGTAGGATGATATGATGTGATGGTAGGACGATGTGATGAAAGGACGATGTGATGGTAGGACAATGATGAAAGGACGATGTGATGGTAGGACAATGTGATGGTAGGACAATGATGAAAGGACGATGTGATGGTAGGATGATATGATGTGATGGTAGGACAATGATGAAAGGACGATGTGATGGTAGGATGATATGATGTGATGGTAGGATGGTAGGACGATGTGATGAAAGGACGATGTGATGGTAGGACAATGATGAAAGGATGATGTGATGAATGGACGATGTGATGGTAGGACAATGATGAAAGGACGATGTGATGGTAGGACGATGTGATGGTAGGACAATGATGAAAGGACGATGTGATGGTAGGATGATATGATGTGATGGTAGGATGATAGGACGAAGTGATGAAAGGATGATGTGATGGTAGGACAATGATGAAAGGACAATGTGATGGTAGGACGATGTTATGGTAGGACAATGTGATTGAAAGGATGATGTGATGGTAGGACAATGATGAAAGGACAATGTGATGGTAGTACGATGTTATGGTAGGACAATGTGATTGAAAGGATGATGTGATGGTAGGACAATGATGAAAGGACAATGTGATGGTAGGACGATGTTATGGTAGGACAATGTGATTGAAAGGATGATGTGATGGTAGGACACTGATGAAAGGACGATGTGATGGTAGGATGATGTAATGGTAGGACAATGTGATGAAAGGATGATGTGATGGTAGGACAATGATGAAAGGATGATGTGATGAAAGGACGATGTGAGGATAAGACGATGTGATGGTAGGACGATGTGATGTTGTGACCCTCTTTGTTTGTTTCCAGGTGAATCTGGAGGCTGTTCAGAGGGAGTTGTCCACCCTGCAGGACATCAGTTCTCATCATAAGAAGAGGTCTGCAGAGATTGTCAGTCTGCTGCTCAGAGACCTCAGTGACATTGGCAGCGTCCTTGGTACCACTGACCTGAAAGCTGTAAGACTGATACTCTACTGTTCCCGTCACATTTCCCTCATCATACTCTGCCAATAATACTTATTTCATTATATATTGATTAAATTACACTAAATTTTATTAAATTATTAAATAAAAGTCATTAAGACACCCAGCATCACTTCCAAGATGACACATTCAGGTTTGTCTGTTCAAGATATTTCATTTGCTATCGTGATAAAGAACAGCAGAAAAACCAGCAATAATTTTAATGTTTTAATGTTTTAAAGAGAAGTTGAACTTAAGTGACTTCTGCCATGAATTCCACTGATCACCAGAAAGAGCCACAAGGTCCAAAACAGAGCAAGCTGTTGTGTATTATCTGTGTTCAGGAGGCTGGACGACATCATGCTAGTAGTAAAATGTGTTTTCCTCCTCAGATGACAGAGGTGAGCGGTGTGATGGAGGAGGAGTTCACCACCGCTCGTCTCTACATCAGTAAGATGAAGTCGGAGGTCAAATCTCTGGTGAACCGCAGCAAACAGCTCGAGGTCAACCTGACAGAGAACATCTGCAAGATGGAGGCCAACGAGAAGGAGCTCAACACCTGTCAGCTGCTCGTGTCACAGGTAACACGTTAAATAAGATGGACTTCATTACACGGATACACAGAACAAATATTTTGGTCTAAGGGTTTCACATGGAGTAAATGTTTACTACATGTAAACAAAGTGTAGTCGATGTGAGTGTTTGTCGCGATTAACATTAATTAACTTTTATTTTAATTGTTGTGTGTTTATGTCATGATAAATATTAATTAACTTTATTTTAATTGTCATGTTGACACTAAAGCTCCAGGTGAAGATTGTATCTCTGACAGACGATCTGCAGAAGGTGGAGCAGAAGAAAAGGAAACTGGAGGAGAGTCAGGACGCTCTGATGGAGGAGGTCGCCAAACTCCATGCTCAAGGTCAGACAGTGTCACCATGGTTACAGGAAATGCTGCTCTCTGATTGGCTTGCATCTCTCTGTTAAACAGAAGATGACTCAATGTCTTTGTTCAGGTCAAATGCATGAGGTGACGGTGATGGACAAAGAGAAAGAACACATGAGCAGACTGAAGGATGCTGTCGAGATGAAGGTGAACGTCATTTGGTCCAACTGATCCAGAACACATCAGAACAGAGTATTCTAAAAACAAAGTTCTAACTGATCACATGATTTATCACATGATTTATCACATGATTTATCACCTGTTCAACCACCTTCAGAGACCTCTGGAGAAATTTGGTGTTCCTCAGAGGTTGTAGGTGAAGTTGTAGGTAAATGAAGTGCTCCTGTTGTAGGTAAATGAAGTGCTCCTGTTGTAGGTAAATGAAGTGCTCCTGTTATAGGTAAATGAAGTGCTCCTGTTATAGGTAAATGAAGTGCTCCTGTTGTAGGTAAATGAAGTGCTCCTGTTATAGGTAAATGAAGTGCTCCTGTTATAGGTAAATGAAGTGCTCCTGTTGTAGGTAAATGAAGTGTTCCTGTTGTAGGTAAATGAAGTGCTCCTGTTATAGGTAAATGAAGTGCTCCTGTTGTAGGTAAATGAAGTGCTCCTGTTGTAGGTAAATGAAGTGCTCCTGTTGTAGGTAAATGAAGTGCTCCTGTTATAGGTAAATGAAGTGCTCCTGTTGTAGGTAAATGAAGTGCTCCTGTTGTAGGTAAATGAAGTGCTCCTGTTATAGGTAAATGAAGTGCTCCTGTTGTAGGTAAATGAAGTGTTCCTGTTGAAGGTAAATAAAGTGTTCCTGTTGTAAGTAAATGAAGTGTTCCTGTTGTAGGTAAATGAAGTGCTCCTGTTGTGTGTGTTCTGTAGAGAACCCTGGAAGAACAGATGGAGAACCACAGAGAGGTTCATCACAAACAGCTGAGTCGCCTTCGTGATGAGATTGAGCAGAAGCAGAGAAACGCTGACCAACTCAAAGAGTGTGTTATTGATTATAAGAAGTGATCAATGACTGATTGTTTGATCTTAATTAACTTTATCTTTTTTTTTATTATTTGTGTGTGACACTATTCATTTTTCAGCTTTAGTCCATAAACTCATGTCATAGTTTATTTTTTCTTGGTGAATTTTTAATCTTTGACTTTTATGAGATTACAGCTGTACGGATGTGTGTGTGATGAGTTGAAGAGCTGTCTGAGATACACCTGTATCTGAATACATGTTTTGTGGTTTCAGCATGAATCAGGCTCTGCAGCTGGAGAACAGGAAGCTTCAGTCGGACTTGGACAAACTAAAGGCTGAGGATCAGAACAAAGACCAGAAACTCCAGAGGCTGCAGTAAGTTTGCCCCTTTCTGCTCACTGTTGACATCCTCAGGTCTGTTTAAACATCAGTCAGCTCACCTGGCACTGCTTTCCTGAGCCGCCACACCTTTCTGTCCTCCACAGTAATTTAGTTGGATCGAGCCGTGTAGCTGTAGATCACAACCAAACCCCCCAAAAAGGTCAAAGTCTTGATCTAGATCCAGAGTTTAGTTTGTCTATTCTGGGCTTCTGTAGAAACATGGAGGTTCAACATGGAGAACTCTGTGGAGGAGGAGCTGTAGACGAGTCTGATTTGAATTTGTTAATGAATACAGAGTGATTATTATTATTAATCTGCAAATAGAGAAAAAAAGATATATAACAATAATGTAAGAATAAAGTAAAATAAGGAACGTGATATTTTAATGTTCGTATGACAGTGCACATACAACATACATGTAAATCCTGTTTAATTCAGACTTTATGACATGATATGAACAATTTCTCTTTTGTTTCTTTAATTTTAATGATCGCTCACAACTGCTTTAATAATAATAAAAATTATTATTATTATATTTATTATTTTGTTGTGGATTATGACATGTTAATGTTTATCCTGAATAAACAAGAGATCAAACACCAACATCAAGCCCCAGAGGAGCTTTTCTATTGTGCATATTTAATTATATAAATATAAAATTGTACTGATTTAATAAATGAACTGAGATTCAGACGAGACGACCGGAGAGAAAACATCTTCATCAGTCAGAGGGTTTCATTGAATTAGTAGTAATTAAATTAAATTAAATTCTAGTTTCTCTTCAGTATTCTAGCTTAATAATAGTATTATTCATCATATTGATGATTGAATCAATCATCAATATGATAAATAATAATAATATCATATAATATATATATATTATATTATATTATCATATTGATCCATGTTACAGTTTATAGTTAGTTAATGATTTGCTGCTGCTGTGCATCTGTGTCTCTCTATCACTCTCTATTTATCTATCTATCTTGTTATGATATGGCGCTATATAAATAAAATTGAATTAAATTGAAAATTGAATGATCAGTTAGACCTGGTTTGTTCTGGTTCAGGTTCCTGAATGAGAAGAGAGAACAGGCAAAAGAGGACCTGAAGGGTCTCGAGGAGACGGTGGTATGTGGATTATTCTTTACATTGATCATGTGATCATCAGCAGTCATCACAGACCTGAAATCAGATTTATGGAATTGATTTCACTGATTTGATTTAATTGGTTGACTTTTATGTCATCAAACAGGCCAAAGAGCTTCAGACGCTAAACAACCTTCGGAAAGTCTTCATCCAGGACCTCGGAACCCGAGTCAAGAACGTAAGAACCAGTCCAGACACATGTTGGTTGTTTGGTTGACTGACTGACAGACTGATTGACTAATTGAGGTTTTCTTCTTCAGAGTTCAGAGAACGACTGCGACGAGGCCGGCAGTTTGGCTCAGAGACAAAGGATCATCTTTTTAGAAAACAACCTGGAGCAGCTCAGTAAGGTCCACAAACAGGTGAGTGATGAAACCTGTTCACTAAGACACGCCCACCTGCTGGCAGCAGACAGCAGAGATAAATCTGTAATCTGAGTACATTAATTTGAGTACTTAAGCACAATACAGCATGTATGAGCTGATTTTCAGTTCTATGTCAGTTTTATGTAGCTTCACTTCTGCATCTACGAGGTTTACTCGTTTACAGTCATCCGACAGATTAATTACTAGTTACTTTTCAAACCATGTAACTGTAAATTTTAAATGTTTGTTCATCTTCAGTCTGACAAACACAGAAAGTGAAGATTGAATAGAGGTTGAATATTCTACATACTGTGAATCCTCAGGAGGCAAACTGTGATTTTGGACTCTAAGATCAATAAATTTGACCTGACTTGACAGGCAAACAGTGGACATCACTTTGTGTTCAGTGATTCTCACAGAAAGGCTTCAGTAAATTTATCCTTTGTGTCCTCCAGCTGGTGCGGGACAATGCTGACCTTCGCTGTGAGCTGCCCAAGTTGGAGAAACGTCTGCGGGCCACAGCAGAGCGAGTGAAAGCTCTGGAAGCTGCCCTTAGAGATGCCAAGGAGTCCGCCGTGAGGGACCGCAAACGCTACCAACAGGAAGTGGACCGCATCAAAGAGGCTGTGCGGTCCAAGAACATCTCCAGGAGAGGACACTCTGCTCAAATAGGTGAGGAAGTGTTTGTTACAGCCCACAACAACAAATTTATTTTACCCTGCACAAGGTTTTGTCCTGAGGGGGCACTGCAGAAAAGGGGTTCATCCTCTGAGGAGGAAGGAGTTCAGGAGGTGACCAGATCCTGTGGTCCTTGAAGGATCTGCTATGTCAGACTGAACTTGTTTGACTCACCTGTCACCTGTCTCCATGTAGCCAAGCCGATCAGAGCTGGCCACCAGCACCATCAGCACCCGTCCTCTCCATCTGTCAGGCCAACTGTACGAGGAGGGGGGGCGACATGCAGTACACGTCACCACACCCCACGGCAACAACCATAGCAACAGCAACAACCCCTTCAGAGCCACAGCAAGTAAGCTGAAGGTGAGTCGCATTAACAATGTCATCAAACACAGCAATTTCAACAATCACAGCAACAACGTCATCAAACTCAGCAACCACAACAACCAAAGTAACATCATCAAACACAGCAACCACAGCAACCACAGTAACATCATTTAACCCAGCAACCACAACAACCACAGTAACGTCATCAAACTCAGCAAACACACTAACAACGTTATCAAACACAGCAACCGCAACAACCACAGTAATATCATCAGACACAGCAACCACAACAACCACAGTAACGCCATCTAACACAGCAACCACAGCAACTACATCATCAGACTCAGCAACCCCAGCAACATTATCTAACACAGCAACCACAACAACCGCACTAACGTCATCTAACACAGCAACGAAAGCAACCAAGTCATCAACCACAGCAACCACGTTATGAAACACAAATACCACAACAACCACGTTATTAACCACAGCAACCATGTGATCAAAGGTATGTCACTTCCTGTCCTCTCAGGTATCAGACGACTCCGGATCAGTTTCCTTTCTTTGGATTCTCCTGCTCTTCTCACCACTCTGCCTTTACTGGAACCAGATGACTTTCCACCTTAACAGCCATTCCACCTTAACAGCCATTCCAGCTTATCAGCCAACAACTTTCAACTGCCTTACTCTGTATTTCTTTTTCTGTCACACCTCATATATTATTTTTACTTTATATTACAGTTTAACCAGTTCAATAATTTTGTTTCATATTTTACCAAGTTTTTAATTTAATTTAAACATTGATCGTTTGTCATAAAAAAAACTGAATCCGTTTGATGAATGTTTACATGAAGTTTATATTACTATATTCTAATGGTGTAGTGAAACTGTGATATTGTGACAGCTCTGTTACAAACATTGACACTTTCTGTAAGAAATCAAACCTCAAATTAAGTTTCTTGTCAAATGATGGAAATATCACAACTTTATATCACATTATCATATTATCATATTTATCATATTACACTGATATTTTTCTTCTCATAACATTTTGACATTGCATCATGAAACGAGTCAAATTTCATATTCGGACTTTACGATCATCTCTGAATCATTTGAGGTATTTTTGTTATTTCAAATATTTCATGATTTTTTTCATTTTTTCTGGACTGACTGTTTTATCACAATGAGTGTATTTTTCATTAATTAACATGTTGCAGAGTACTTTGTAATTATGGATTTTTTTACTTTGCTTTTTTTACAGTTTTCATCAGCCCAGAGTGTTTCTATGTGTAATATTTTTACAGTGTAAAACAGTGTTAACCTGCTGTTGTTGTGTTGATGTGAAAATATCCTGAGTCTGTTTATTAAATTATATTAAGTTATATTTAGTAATATTAAGTTAAGTATTATTAAGTTATATGAAGTGATATTAAATTATATTAAGTTATATGAAGTTGTATGAAGTTAATAAATATGTTGTTGTATTGATGTGAAAACATCCTGTTAAACACAGTGTTTGTCTCTTTTATTAAATTATAAAGTTATTAAATGAGTTTCTGTGACTCATGCAGTGAGTTCATTGAATCACATAAAAATCTGCTCAGGTTTCTGGTTTTTGACTGACTGTATATTATCTATATATAATATAAATATAATTTAGTGCTTCATAGAAAAACAGAAAAACAGGAATGTGTTACATCTGCCTCTGCCACTCCTACCTCCAGGGTTAATTGTCCTGTCCCCAGTCTTTGTGTGTGTTTCAGGTGTGCTGGAGACAGAGCAGAGCAGGAACCACCAACTGCACCCAATCCTGTAATCATCCTGCAACCTTCTTATACTCAGCCCTGCCACTACCACGCTGCCAGATTGTAGCCACTGATCCGTTAGTACTGCGCATCAAGCCCACAGATATTGTTCCGACGTTTTTTCCTATGCTGACTTTTGTGATCTCCCCTGCAGATTGTTGCCTGCTCTGCTCAGCTCTCCAGCCCTTGACTTCCTGACCTGTTGCCCTCGCCTGCTCCACCAAGCCCTGCTCTGGATCCAGCCTCCTGGGAGACTCTGCCCGTGTCATCTCTGTCCGGCCCCTGACCAAACCTGCCTTAAAAACAATAAACTGGTTTAACTTCATCCATCTGCTTCCCTTGTGTGTCCGCATCTGGGTTATAGTCCAGCTAGCCCTTAACAGAATGATGAAATAAAAACTTTTAAATGGCAGGAGTAGAACTACAAGTAAGAAAAAACAGTAAACTCAATATAGTCATCCACTAATCAGATGATCGGTGGTTCGATCCCCAGCTCCTACAGTCCGCATGTCCGAAGTGTCCTTGGACAAGATACTGAACCAGAAAATTGTTCCCGATGCTCCTGGTGTGTGAGCTCCTAAAACTGATGACTGGCACCTTGAATGGCAGCCGATGCCGTGAATGTGTGTGAATGGGTGAATGAGATATGTAGTGTAAAAGCAAAGGAAGACTAGAAAGGCGCTATATAAGTACAGTCCATTTACAGTCCATTTAGAGACAAACAACCATTTACACTCACATTCACACCTACAGCCAATTCACAGTTCACAGTTAACCTGTTCATGTTCATGTGCTTGGACTGTTGGAGGAAGCCGGAGAACCCGGAGAGAACCCATGCAGACACATGCAAACTCCACACATGGTTTTATTTCAATCTCCTGAAAAGTGAAAACTCTGATAAAAAATATTGATGTTGGGATTTGTTGGCCTCTCAAACAGTGAGAAACCTGGGCAATGCTGAGGTGCCCTGAGCAAGGCACTGTGTGTGTGTGTGTGTGTATGTGTGCGTGCACCGCATGTCTTTTGTGTTTTTGTACAGATGATTTATGCAGATGTTTTGTGCAGATGTTGGTTGATGTGTTTTGTGCAGATGTTTTATACAAATGTTGGTTCATGTGTTTTATACAGATGTTGGTTCATGTGTTTTATACAGATGTTTTATGCAGATGTTGGTTCATCTGTTTTATACATATGTTTTGTGCAGATGTTGGTTCATGTGTTTTGTACAGATGTTTCATGCAGATGTTTTATACAGATGTTTCATGCAGATGTTGGTTCATGCGTTTTATACAGATGTTTTATACAGGTGTTGGTTCATGTGTTTTATACAGATGCTGGTTCATGTGTTTTATGCAGATGTTTTATACAGGTGTTGGTTCATGTGTTTTATGCAGATGTTGGTTCATGTGTTTTATGCAGATGTTTTATACAGATGCTGGTTCATGTGTTTTATGCAGATGTTTTATACAGATGCTGGTTCATGTGTTTTATGCAGATGTTTTATACAGGTGTTGGTTCATGTGTTTTATGCAGATGTTGGTTCATGTGTTTTATGCAGATGTTTTATACAGGTGTTGGTTCATGTGTTTTATACAGATGTTTTATGCAGATGTTTTATACAGATGTTGGTTCATGTGTTTTATACAGATGGTTCATGTGTTTTATGCAGATGTTTTATACAGATGTTGCTTTGTGTGTTTTATACAGTTGTTGGTTCATGTGTTTTATGCAGATGTTTTATACAGATGTTGGTTCGTGTGTTTTATACAGTTGTTGGTTCATGTGTTTTATGCAGATGTTTTATACAGGTGTTTGTTCATGTGTTTTATACAGATGTTTTATACAGATGTTGGTTCATGTGTTTTACACAGATGTTTTGTGCAGATGTTGGTTCATATGTTTTATACAGATGTTGGTTCATGTGTTTTATACAGTTGTTGGAACCACAAGGAACCCAGCATTCTGAGAGCGCAGTGTTCTAGAAGGGTAGTAAGGTACTATGAGCTCTTTTAGATATGATGGTGCCTGACCATGAAGAGCTTTGTAAGTAAGGAGAAGAATTTTAAATTCTATTCTAGATTTAACAGGTAGCCAGTTCAAGGAAGCCAAAATGGGAGAGATGTGATCTTGGTTCCTGTCAGAACACGTGCAGCAGCATTCTGAATTAGCTGCAAAGTCCTCAGAGACTTATTGGAGCAGCCTGATAGCAAAGAGTTACAATAGTCCTGTTAAGTTCTCAGAGATGTGGACCCCAGAGCAGAGACTCACACACACACAATGGTGAGTGAAAACGAAAAATACTTTAATTCCAAAACCAAAGAAACTACACCACACAGACTGGTGAGGCAGGGAGCAGGCTGACGGGAGAAGTTCTTCCGAGGCTGGAGCACAGGTGAGTGGCATGAAGAGGGAGAGCATGGAATGATCTGACAAGGAGCAGGAGTGAAGGCCAGGCTTAAGAGGTGGAGGGAATGAGCTGAGTGAGGACAGGTGTGCCTTTGCTGCCAACGGGAGGAGCCAGCCACGCTCCCTGCAACACACAAGCTCTGCAGGAAAACAGAAATGGGAGGGGGGAAAACAGAAAGAGCACAAAACAGAAAAAACACAACAACCAAGACATAATAAACTGAACCATAACAAGTCCAGCCTAGAAGTAACAAATGCGTGGGCTAGTTTTTCTGTATCCGCTTGAGACACAATGCATCTGATTTTGGCGATGTTACATAAGTGGAAGAATGCAGTCCTCGAAATTTTTTTCATGTAGACATTAAAGGACAAATCCTGATCAAAAACAACTCCAAGATTCTTTACAGTGGAGCTGGAGGCCAGGGTGATCCCGTCTTAAGTAACTAAGTCTGGAAAGAGAGTTTCTGAGGTGTTTGGGTCCAATTACAAGAACTTTAGTTTTGTCTGAATTTAACATCAGAAAACTTTTTATATCTTTAAGGCATGCTTGGAGTTTAGTTAACTGATTGGTTTCATCAGGCTTGATCGATAAATATAATTGGGTGTCGTCAGCATAACAATGAAAATGAATGGAGTGATTCTTAATAATGTTCCCTAAAGGAAGCATATATAAACTGAATAGAAGTGGTCCTAGTACAAAACCTTGTGGGACTCTGTGACAAACTTTGGTATGCATGGAGGATTCATCATTGACGTGAACAAACTGAGATCGATCTAAGAAATACGACTTAAACCAGCTTAGGGCGGTTCCTTTGATGCCAATTTGATGTTCCAGTCTCTGTAAAAGAATTTGATGGTCAATGGTGTCAAATGCGGCACTAAGATCTAACAGTACAAGTACAGAGATGAGTCCTTTGTCTGATGCCATTAGGAGGTCATTTGTAACTTTGACTACTGTGGTCTCTGTGCTATGATGCACTCTAAATCCTGACTAAAAATCCTCAAATAAACTGTTCTTATGGAGAAAGTCACACAGCTGATTAGCTACAGCTTTCTCAAATATCTTAGAGAGAAAGGGAAGGTTTGATATCGGTCTGTAATTGGCTAAAACCTCTGGATCTAGAGAGGGCTTTTTAAGAAGAGGTTTAATTACAGCTACTTTAAAAGACTGTGGTACATAGATGTTTTATACAGATGTTTTATGCAGATGTTTTGTGCAGATGTTGGTTAATGTGTTTTATGTAGATGTTTTGTGCAGATGTTGGTTCATGTGTCCTGGTCACGCTCTGACAGAAGTGTCTCTGTTTCTGCTCTCTTGAGTTTGAGGTTAGTTCTTTTTTCTGACAGGAAGTGTGGCGGTTGCAGCAGCTCGTGTGAGAAATGGCTCGTCTGAAGGAACCACGTGATGAATCATACTTCCTCTAACCGTTGGGCCTTGGCTCTTGTCTTTTGGGAGCAGTGACACACAGAGATGGCAGGTTCAAGGTAAGACCAGATCTCATGTTCAGGTTTTTCCTGGTTTGTTGCTGTTGGTGGTCAGTTTGTGTTGTCTGAGTCTGAAGGGTCTCATGTCGGCCTGAGCTCACTAATGTGTGATGAATAAGGCACAGACAGTTTAATGTTTCCTCATAAATGATGGACTTTTAGAAAGAGATATGTTCAGAGTCAAAGTGGTTTATAACAAGTTTTCAGTTTGTTGTTCACATGAGCTGATTGGACATCAGGAACAATTTAAGTTTCAGCTTCCGTATGAAGGTTTCTATTTGTTTCCTGTTGCTGCTTTTAGTTCACATTGTGTTTGTTTACAGATGTGATGTATTCTTGTATAATTATCCAATCGATGATGCAATGATGATCATTTATCATCTCTCTGTTAGCCCTGAATGTTTTTATAGTTTATATGTTTTAACTATGCGTGGGCATGACGACTCCCTCACATATCCTGTGTCAGTTGGCTCTGCACTTCCTCAGATTTTAATGCAATACACACATGAACAGTAGGGGCAGTACGGGGATGTGGCAGGGTCAGGAGTCACATCAGCTGTGATAACAATGATGAATTGATTCATGGGCTTTACAAACTGTCTACGAACACTTCAACAGAGCAGTAAACTTCTTGAGTGTCGGCATGTTTATTGTTTACGTAACGCAAATTCAGAGATCTGATGTGGTCTGACCAGTATGTGAACAGTTTTGTTCCCAATGCAGCTGGTCATCTACGTTAAAATGCAGGTTAACAACCACCTGCAGGATGTTATAAAACATCATCCTGAACTGATGACACATCTTCCTTTGTAAACTGATCCAGTCTCTGTAGATGTGGGTCCATCATGATCCACTATGATCTGGATTCTGCTCAAGGTTTCTGAAGAAGTTTTTCTTGCTCATGGTGTGAATTGTTGAGTCCACAAAAAATATTATAAGGAGTCGGTCGACCGGCTCTGTATGGACAGACTCAGGAGTTAACAAATCAAACTGAACTGAATGATAAAATGATAAAATCTAACACTGTTTTAAACTAAAAGTCACTGCTGCAGCCTGCATGCGAACACACTTGTTCATTGGTGTCATTATTTGTTCTTCCTCTGTGGACCATGATGTCTGGTCTGGATCAGGATCAACTGAAGGAGCTGCCCTCGTCTCTTAGCTGAGCTCTGATTGTTAACTGACAGACAGACAAATGTTGAGTAACCACAGTGAAGCAATCTGAGCTGCAAACAGGAATCAGTCAAAAGTCCAGATTCCTCTGGATCCAACATTCACTGAATGTTCACGAATGTTAACTGAACGCCCCTACTGCATTTCAACAAAAATAGAATGAATAAAAGAAGCAACATTTTTCAGGAAGTGGTCTTTGAGCGATATTTGGAGGCAGCTCACTTTGTTTCAGTTTAATTATTTCTTTTTTTTAATAAATCTCTAATTTATAACAGAAGTTATCTCCTGACTCTTTGCATATAGAGCAGGTCTAGACATGGCATGTGTGAAGACTCCATTAATGCTGCATTAATGATGCAAATTTTCAGGTTCATACCCAAATGTCACCTATTGAAAATGTTTGGCAAATATTACTATAGCAGACTCTATAGAAGACTCCTCAGTTCACAGACACTTAGTGAATAGAGTGTTGTTCAATACACATTCAATTCAATTCAATTTTATTTATATAGCTCCATATCATAACTTCAGTTATCTCATTCTTTCCAGACAGAGCAGGTCAGACCGTACTCTTTATAATATTATTTACAGAGACCAACAGTTCAACCATGAGCAAGAAAAACGTCTTTAACAGGCAGAAACCTCGAACAGACCGAAGAGAGTGAGAGAGGCAGATAGAGAGAGAGAGAGGCAGATAGAGAGAGAGAGAGGGATATAGAGAGAGGGGCAGATAGAGAGAGAGAGGGGAAGATAGAGAGAGGGGGGGGCAGATAGAAAGAGAGAGAGAGGGGTGGATAGAAAGAGAGAGGGGCAGATAGAGAGAGAGAGAGGGGCGGATAGAAAGAGAGAGAGGGGCGGATAAAAAGAGGGGGGGTAGACAGATAAATAGAGAGATAGCGAGACACAGATGCACAGCAGAAGCAAATCATTAACTAACTATAAACTGTAATGGAGATATGGTAGCAATAATGACAGTAATAATATATGTAGTGGATGTCGTGCAGGACCACAGCAGCAGCCACGATCCATGAGAACCTGCTGGACGAGAGAGCACAGAAACTCCAGGGAAGAAGTTTAGTAACATGAGAAGAGCCCAGTGCATCATGGGAAGTGTAGTCCTATAGCAGCATAACTAAGGGATGACCTGAGCCAGGCCTATCTATAAGCTCTATCAAAAAGGAAAGTCTTAAGTCTTAAAAGTGGAGACTATAGGAACCACGAGGAACCCTGAAGAACCATGAGGAACCCAGCATTCTGAGAGCGCAGTGTTCTAGAGAGGTAGTAAGGACACATACATATATATACACACATATCAGTCAAAAGTTTGGACACACCTTCTCATTAAATGGTTTTCTTTGTTTTTTATTATTTTTTACAGTGTAGATAAAAATCTTCCCACATCTGGAATTATTAAACAAACCAGAACATGTTATCACCATCATTATATTTTAGATTCTTTTCTTTGATGAAGCTTTGCATACTCTGCACACTCTTGAAGGAGTTCTCAGAGGTGCTGAGCACTTGTTGGCTGTTTTTCTTTCCAACTCATCCCAAACCATCTTAGCTGGGTTTAGGTCATGTGATGCAGCCCTCACACAGCCTGGAGGTATGTTTGGGGTCATTGCGTTGTTGAAAATCAAATGATGGTCCCACTGAGCTAATGGATGGCATGTCTCTGTAGGATGCTGTGGTAGCCATGCTGGTTAAGTATGTCAGCAGCAAAGCACCCCTACACCATCCCAGCTTCTCCTCCATCCTTCACAGTGGGAACCACACATGCTTACCATCCACCTTCTCTGCATCTCACAAAGACACGGCGGTCTGAACCAAAAATCTCAGATTTGGATTCCTCAGGCCAAAGCCCAGATTTCCTTTTGTCTAATGTCCATTTTTGTGTTTGTTGGTTTTAGCACTTCTCTTCTTGTTGGTCTCCCTCAATCGTGGTTTCTTTGCAGTAACCCAGACCATGAATAGAGATAATACCTGTCTAGCAACTCTGAACAACAACTGACAGTCTCAAACACATTAAGAAGGCAAGACATTCCACTGATTACCTTGTACTGATGCACTTTTCCTTTGAATCCAAACAAACAGAATCACGAACCTCCAGACTGCCACAAAACAGCCACTGCTAATTCCACCTCAGCGCAGCACAGCAGCACAGGGACCGGTTCAGATGAGGATTAAGAGTTCACAGAGCTCTGGAGACCGCCTCAGTCAGTCCAAGTCCATGGTGCTGCAGGACTCTGATGTTCCTCAGAAACCTGTAAGTAGACATGAAGAATCTCCATCCTACAGTGACCTCCATTCAGTTTTTTATATATTTTTTTTGTGTTTAGATCTCTCGACATCGCAGGAATCAGTCTCAACACAACGTCTTCTCCACAGGAGGTGAACTGTTGGTGAGTACGAAACACCTCAACAGGAAACTGTCCAAATCCTGTCCACTCACTTCTTTTTGGTCTTCAGTCTGGTCTCTGTTCTAGACTTTTCCTGACCTGTCAGCCCTCAACATCTGATGGATGTGATATGGAAAATGAGGCCTTCTTCTCAACCTCTAGATGGTATACTGTTGTCTCTGTTATTTAAAGTCCTGATAGTTCTTGGTCCAGTTCTTGGTCCATCATCGTTAAGTCTTCCTTGTCGACAGGAAATGTCCCTTCCTATTTTAAGTTTATCTGGTCCACATCAGAGAAATGTAACTATGAACTACAGGGCTCTGACCTTTAGAGAAGGTTGTTTTGAATTAACTCACTGCTGCACTGAAGAGGCTCGATGAACAGCTGTGACGGCCCTTGGCCTTTAGACAGACTGTGTGTGTTGTGTTTGCATTCCTCTGTTTCTTTAAGGTCTTCCTGGTGGTTTGACCTTTATAAGCTGAATGATATCTTCTCCACTGATGTATCCTCCTCCTCCTGCTCCTGCTCTCTTGGTCCCTCCTGGGAGGCTGGTGCCTTTGGGCACCCACTTTGGTTTTGTTTGGTTGATTGTGTTTAGGGCTGCAACTAATGACTATCTTGGTTGTCGGCTAATCTATGGATTATTTTTTCAATTAATCACGATTATTTCTACTAAAATAGAACAAAACAGAAAGATGCATCGTTTCAGAAGTCTGTGCATCATGTTTTATCACAGTCTAATACCTAATACCAAGTAATACAGATTTTTTAATTGATTAAATATCTTACAAATTAATTATTAATATGCTCCAAATCACAGATTACCACTGACATGAAGTGGAGGTTTACTATTCTGTGTAATATCCAATTCATGACATCACTGATTTGTACCAATTTAATATCCTATACATGAATTATTATTGATATTGTCATTGTTGGGCAGAAACCTCTTATTTGGCAAATTTAACTTTTTTCATAAATGATTGTACTGGCCACCTTTCAAGTCTGTGCACATAATTAACAAATGAAAGTATTCAAAGAGCGTCATCTGATCTGTATATCTCCACTGCACCTCTCATCTGATGACACGGGGGAGCATGAACTCCCAACAACTGCAGCGCTTCACATTTTGTATTTTAATAAATCTGTTTTGGTTGCACACTAATGCATGAATATGTCTTTGTATCCACTTCAGTTTGATTTGCTTGTAGGTTGGATGGCTAATATAAAGACACACATACATTTATGACCAGATTTGACTGATAAAACTCGGTTTGGGAGATAGGAGGTCTCCACCTGACAGCGATGATATGTCACAAGTCACTACAAAATTGGCATTATTTCCAATAACTCACTGATAACCATGATCGTTAATCGTTGAAAATAAAAGCTTGCGTTTGAGGTGCATGCATCGCTGTGGTGCTGCCATGATATGACAGCTCAGCTTGACAGAGTTTACATTTAACCTGTCTTCTTCTGCTTCTGCTACTTCTTCTATGCTACCATGCCAATCTTCCCGTAATACATTTCCTGTAGTGTGTATGCTTGTAGTGGTGCTAATGAGATTTGCTCCGGCTGTACTATGTACCTGTGTCTGTCCAGGTGCAATTGAAAGGTGAATACCTGAATGTGGCTAAAATCTCAGAGGGCGGGAAGAAGCAGAGGAAAAACTGGACTTTGATGTGGACTGTACTGACCTCAGACCAGCTGCTGTTTTATAAAGAAAGACAACAAGAAATCAGTCGGGTATACAGATAGTCCAATGTATCCCTCATGTATCTCTAATTTACATATAATCTATCTCTGTCTTGCGTCTCTGAACTGTAACCTCTGACCTGATGTCCACGTGTTCAGAAACCAGGAAACAAGACTGATGTGGTTCTTCCGCTTTGTGGAGGTGTTATCGAGTGGACGACGGAGAAGTCGAGCAGGAAAAACGTCTTCCAGGTAACGAATGAATACAAACGTTCATCTGGTTCGGGAAATCTGTATTTTTTCTCTCTGACAGTAGTGTTAAAGTGTCGAACTGATAGACACAAGTTTTACGTGTTCTTTGTTTTGATGTGTGAAGTCTGCAGTTTGAATTGAGGTCATTCAGAGTAAACAATTTGTGACTGACAGAAGAATGTTTTTTCTCTGACTGTTGGATTAATCAAACGTTCTGATTAAATGTTTCTGCTTCTTTAATCTCTACTGGTTATTTGAAATGTGTATATTTCTACCTGTTACACTCCCGACTGAAATTGTTTCTGTTTTAGATCACAACAAACACAGGAAGTGAGTACCTCCTCCAGACTGACAGTGACTCCACAGCCTCGAAATGGTTCGATGCCATCAGAAAGACCATCGATTCTTCAGTAAGAACTCACTTCCTTTCTAAACTGGCTCTTATTTTCATCATCATTAAAATGTCTTGTTTTGTCCAACTAACAGTACAAAAGCCAAAAATATGACATTTACATTACATTTTACATTTAGTCAATTAGGTGACGCTTTTATCCAAAGAGAGTTACAGAGAAGGGAACGATCAAGGTACAGTGTGATAAGAAAGTGTTAGTGCAGCAGTAAGTACTGTGACAGTTGTAGAGGGGGATAGATGTATCATGTCCAGTTGTTGATAGTGTTGGAGAGGAGGTCCTCTTTGAAGAGCCGGAGGTGCTGCCCCACTGAGACAGAGAGACACATGTAGTAGGACTGCTATACTTCACAATGTTAGGAGTCGGGTAGAGAGCGAGTTGGTCAGAGAATTGGCTGCTGATTGCTGCAACTTTGCCTGTAAAGAATGATGCAAAGGTATCGGTGGTAAGGCTGGAGGAGGTCGAGGGTTGGGAAGGAGGATAAGTGAGTCAGTGGCATCATTAACCTTCAGAGAGGAGAATGTGCTGAGTGGAGGTAGAGCAGAGGTGACAATAGAGGAGAAGTAAGTTGGAGATAAGTTACAGAGGAACGTAACCATCGGTGGAGGACCAGAGGGTTGCTCTGACAGAGTGACATTAGAATGGATAAAAAGTGATCTGACATCTGAATATAAGCCTGAACATTAGAGACATGATGCTTCTTCAGATTATTTGTGAAATAAAAGCCTCCCTGTGACTGAATATAAACTTTTCTCCGTTCAGACTAAAGCAGACGGAGGTTTTTCTCTGCGAAGGTCAAACAGTACAGAGTACCTGCCCAGACATAGCTCCCTACCTGGATATGGCTCCGCCTCGCCCAACACCAAGCAACGCAACCCAGTCCACAGACGCTCCATCAGTGAGTGATTCTTATTTATATGTACAGCTGGCTGTAATGTTCCTTGAAAGCAAATCTATGTCTGTTTGTGTATAAGTGAGAAAAAGGATTCAGATTCATTACATCTCTAAAGAAACACTTTGTATTGATATAAAGTTAACCCAACACATTTAGCTGTAAAGTGTCATAAGTTTGAATTTTTTAGTGAACCTCCTACCCCAGAATCAGATATTTCCTCAATGTCTAACTGGGAAATTAGCTATAGAGACCAAAACTGTTTTTTGCACCAGGCTAGCGCTAGTTGTAAACATGTTTATTTCTGCTGTGAAGTTGGACATTTTAACATGGGGACTTATGGAGACTGACTCACTTCTGGAGCCAACCTCAAGTAGACGACAAGAGGTGCAGTTTGTGGCTTCACTTCACAGACATGGAGGTTGCCACTTTGTAGAAACGGGTGTGCTGAATATTGAATATTTGATCACAAACCTCAGTTACAGCAGGTCTGTTTGGAGGAATAGACCTTTTTCACAGCATCGATTTTGACGTGAAATATTAGGGTCAACGCAGCTGTTTCCAATGATATGAATTAAGGCTTTGTTACATTTAGTGAAGCAGAGACTTTCCAGTGAACCAGCATGTACCACAGCAGCACCCTGACTGTTTGACACAAATGGAATGGAACCTTATGTAGTATCATTGGCAACACCCGCGTTTACTATTTCATGTCACAATGGCTGCTGTTGAAGTCTGTAGAAACTTACTATGAAAAGCTTGTGGAAGGTGACACTCAAGTTATTAAAGGCAGTGCTGCCAAATGCTAATTCAGTGTATAGAAACATCTGACCCACTGGGAATGAAATTAAATAAATAAATCATTCTCTACTATTATTCTGACATGTCTCACTCTTAAATTAAAGTCATGACTGACCTAAGACAGCGAATGTTTACGACTGTTTATGACTGTTTGGTTTTCTGCAGACATGTTCAGCAGTTCCAAGCTGAAACACAGCACCTCCGATAGCGCCGACAAGAACGGAGTGAAGAACAGACTGAAGAAGTTCATCATCAGACGCCCGTCCATGAAGACTCTGCAGGAGAAAGGCCTCATCAAAGGTTTCTGTTCTTTCATTACACACTAAAGCCTAATGAACATTTACAGCTGTAAGGTCATCAGTCCTCAAACCTTCTGTAACATTAATGATTAGTTAGTTAACATGATCATGTCTGTCACAGATCGAGTTTTTGGCTGCCATCTTTTGACTCTCTGTGAACGTGAAGGAACCACGGTGCCGAGGTTCGTTCAGCTCTGTTTGGAAGCCATAGACAAGCGAGGTACATTGAACCTTAAACACATCACAAGAGAGCTGATGATTTCTGC